>CAMXCT020001035.1:0-45000 GCA_947184155.2 Cladocopium goreaui
GAATAGACGTCAAATCTCTTGGGATGATATTTGGGATGATTTGGTTACTCACGCTCCACCACGCCCTGCTCCTGACAGCTGGCCAAGCCTCACACCGGAACAACTCCGTTCTGCCACCAAGTGTAGCCGCGGCAGTGCGCCGGGGCTTGACGGCTGGAGAGCTGAGGAACTTAGTTTGTTCAGTGACGAAATGTGGCAGGTCATGTCCGGGTTCTATGATCATTGTGAAGAGCTCGGAAACATTCCTACCATATGGCGATGTGTTCGCCAAGTGCATATCCCGAAAGGGAAGCCACCTGAAGCTGACGGCAGCATGCTGGCGGACAACATGCGTCCCATAGCTGTGATGTCGATAATCTGGCGAATCTGCAGCCGAGCCAGATTCAAACAAACTGAGGTTCAGGAATGGATCCACACATCCACCCCCGAATGCATGTTTGGGGGAATTCCCCAAAAAGGTGTTGAGGATGCTATCTCTCACATAATCCTCAAAGACATGCATAGCTGGCCGGTTGGTACACTTGACCTGACAAAAGCTTTCGATTATTCTGACCCTGAGATAATCTGCAAACTCTTTGTCCACCAAGGTATGCCGCGCAAAGCTGCACGCATGTTGTTAGCATGTGGAGCGAACAAATCCGTTTTCTTCAGCTCCATGACGAATTTTTCCCAAACAACCATGTTGTCAAGCGCTCCCTGCCGCAAGGTGACTGCTTTAGCATGTTAGGCATGTGTGTTTTGCTTACTCCCATTGCCAATCACATTCAGAGAAAATACCCTTGTTGCGTTCAAGCTTTATATGCCGATGATCGTTCTTTCACTTGTTCCACTGCGACTGAAATATGGCAAGTTCGAAATGAATGGCATGTTTGGAGCAATAAGGTTGGTCTTCAAGAAAACCCCACCAAAGAGCAATATTACCACCGCAACGTTCAAGGTTGCCGATCTCTCGAGGATGCCGGCTGTCCTCCAGAAACAGTTTCCACTTCCATCACCTTGTTGGGATTCCAGTTCATGGGAGTGACCCAAAGAAAAGCCAAAGACCGAGAACTGACAAGACTCACTGAGGCCAAAGAAGTTCTTCGAAAATGTAGGTGCCTCCCAGGTTCCAAAACACGTAAAGCTGCAGTTGCAAGGGTTTGTGCCCCAGCAAAAGCAAGTTGGGGATGGCTGTTTCGAAGACCCACTCATGCTGAAAGCAACGCTTTCTTTCAGGGAGCAAAAGCGCTGCATCAGTGGCCAAAGCAGTCAGCCGTACCTTTACTCCAAATTTTTACTGGCCATTGGTGGGACTTAGGCTTTGCTGCCACGGTTACGACTCTCCGAGTCCTCACCCGCTATGTTCACAAAACACAGATGCAGTTGCAAAACTGGCCACCCAAAATGAGTGGCTGGACGGGTAGCTTTAGAAAAGGCATGCAAGAACTTGGGTTCGCTGAGGCTGGTAGTTGGACCTGGACGCACCCGATGCTTGAAACTATTCAGATTCAACCAACCACGCTGCCTGAAAAGGCGACCGAAGTGCTGTCACATAGGCTCAGAGATGCTTGGCGAATCGGAAAATATGAGGAATTCTTGGAACTTGACCGACGCGACTCAACGGTTTGTGCAGACATTCCATGTGACCTGACCCGCATTAATATTCTGCGCAAGAAAAAACTCAACAGTCACGAACTGGCTGTTGTAACTGGTGCTTTCATTTCACCTCAATGTCGAAATGCCATGGGAGGTGCTGAAGAAACATGCCCTTATTGCCAACATGTTTGTGCCACTGTGCAGCACATGCTTTGGGAATGTACTCAGAACCCACACCGTGATCCTACTATTAGACCCCACGATGTGCTGCAGGAAAGACTCGCATGGCCCACTACTGATCCTACTAAGGTGGACCATGACAACAAACTTCTAAGGTTTGCAGCTGCAACACGTGCTGATGTGTTGCAGCAGCGCCACGACGACTAGAACCCCCTCCATTCTATTCTGGCGATCGCCTCTGGCCTGCGCTGCGGCTGCGGGCAAGTGCGGGCAGCGTCATTGTCTACATCATCATCATCATCATCATCATCATGTTAAATGTCGTAAGCAGCTTCTCCTGCGCCTCCAGCCACAGCAGAGTGGCACGGTCGCTGCGGGCTCGTCACGGGTGCCAGGCAGGAGAGAAAATTAACGTGGCATGGCCCACGTTTGTTGCAGAAGAATTTGAAAAGAAAAATACAAAAGAAAAAGAAAAAGAACAAAAGTCAAAAAAGGAAGACAAAAAGAACCAATTCAAGAATTTGAATGTGCATTGCACGAAGAGAGCGATTTTTCAAATCGCCAAAAAAGACAAGAGCCATAAGGCCAATCCTAGGATGATGGCTGGCTGGCTGCTGATGCTTTGCTGGTCTGTGCCTTGCTGTGCTGCATTTGACACCAACAAGGACCTGGCCGCCAACCATGACGTCAATTACACCGGCCGCCCTGGATTGATTGTGGAAAATGCCACAACTCAGTCTAACGGCCCCCCAGAGATGACCCGCAACGGGAAAAAATGGCAGCTGACAATCGATGTGCCTCGCAGCGGGCGGCAGATTGCAGATGCGCTGAGCGAATATGGCTCCGTGGATGTGGAAGCTGGTTTCAGACTTTTGACGGAAGTAAGTGCAACTACTTTCGATATCCACCCCTACGGTTCTGGTTCTGACCCCTCAAAACGTAAATTCCCTGGGATCCTCAATGTGATTTTGGATTTGGTCGCTAGGTGTCACCATGGGAAGTTTGGATTTTACCCTCTGAGTTTTGTTTCCTCCAAAATGTGGAATTTGGGTTTGGAATGGTGGAAAATTGGGTTTCGCCCCTGGGAATCTTTTCCCCTCGAAATGTGGAATTTTGAGATGGGATGGTTTGATGAAAAAATTCATTGGTCACCCTTTCTTATCTGGTTTTGTTTGGGCACCATGGGAGAAATTTGCGGCTGGTTGCTTAGGTACGGTGTCACTAAGCAATTTGTGCTTGCATGTCTCAAACGGGCTCAAGACAAACGCAAACGAAAACGAATTATCAAACGCTTGAAAAACAAACGCTCAGTGAAAAAATGCAGTGATCTCAAACGCTGTCAGAAGTTGTTGAAACCACATGTTGCATGTGCTGCTAGAAAATGCAGCACGCACAGACTCGGAAAAGCACGCCTGAAACACAGACGATGTGCTTTGAAGCTTCGGATGAGATGGACATATGTTCGAACCAATGGCATGG
Source organism: Cladocopium goreaui (assembly GCA_947184155.2). NCBI lineage: Eukaryota > Dinophyceae > Suessiales > Symbiodiniaceae > Cladocopium > Cladocopium goreaui. Next base: position 3,235 of record CAMXCT020001035.1, read on the forward strand.
ATGTTTCCCTGTCATACTCTTTCCTCTATTCGGGTTTTCCGAGACCCGAAGAATGGCCACTTGGATATGATGCACTGAGCTGGTACAAGCCTGATGCGAACAATTGCATTTTTGCCTCTGAGTGGTTGCAAGGTGGATATAAACGAAGGACGCAAAGGAAAAAGAATTACAGTGACAATGACAACGCCGCGGTTAGGAGTTTGATCCAAGGTTTGAAGGTATGTCTTAACCAAGGTTCTTTTCCGAAAGAGGTTGAATCCGTGATGTCCTTGTTAGGTCAAGTGGTCGGTCAAAATTCACCCAAAAAGATGTTTAAGAAAAAGAAAACGGTGAAACAGGAGCCCAAACCTGACCCGTCTAGACAAGAGCAGCTGCGGGACAACAAAGATGAAGACTACACCATTCTTGAGACAGGATGGTGGAAAATGAATGGTGCGTGGAAACAGTATTGCAGAGACCCACAAACAGGATGGTGGTGGTGGGACAAGCGTGGTGACAAAGTTACCACAGTGGACCACAACCCCAGACATAATGAAAAGAAACAAGACACTGAGGTTCACAAACCTCAACAGAATACTCCAAACCTTGCCAAGGTGCGAGCTCTCAACCCAGTTGAATGGAACAAGCCAATCAAACTTGTGGATGCGCAAACAGTTTGCCAGGCCATTAAGGAAGGAAAAGACTGGGATGGAAATATTTGCTGCAGTCATGACAGACAGGTCACCCAAGAACTTCGTGACTTGTACACAAGCTTTGGTTTCACGAAAGGACTCACTTTGGTTTTGTCAGCTGATGCAATGAATCCGCTTGGCATCACACTGAGCAGGACCAGGCTTCAAAGGACAAACCAACATGCCAAGGTCGAAGACATTGCCTTGCTCGGTTTAGGCTCTGACTACCCTTGGAGAACTCACCCTGTTAAAGTTGATCCCAACAATGTTACTACGGTTGAAAGGGAATTGGTCAGAATTGTCGTTCCCTCTCACTATAGAGAACTCTTTGTATCTGAACCCCAAAAGGAACGTGTCGTTGATGTCATTTCCGACTTGGCCACTTTTGGATGTCGTGCACATGTCCTCACAGGTGGCAGGTGGGAAAGACAGGAATGGCAGAAACAAAGTTCAAGTTTGGTAGGATGGCTTAAGCTCACCAAAAAAGATGCGGAAACCCTCCTGGAAAAATCAGGGAAAAAATGTATTTTTATCAATAAGAATATTGATACCTCTAAGGAACGTCCGCATTTTGTGTGGACCAAACACGAAAAAGATGAAACCGATGAAGCATACTACCAGAGATGCCTTCGTCTTTCAGGCGAGAGAGGCCAGCCGATGTGCTTACGGAAAGGGTTGGGAAATGACATTGGTTTCACAAAGAAATCAGATGAAGACATCGAAAAGAAACCCAAACGAATTCAGATTTCTGGAGTTCCCAGGGACTGGATGGCGGAAGAACTGGTTGATTTCCTCAAACAACAAGGATGGACCCAAATGACTATTCACAATAGAAGAAGGGTCAACAAGAAAATTTTTTGGAACGCCTGTGGAATGCCTCCTGTTGCATCCCCATACGACCAGGGTCTTTGGGTGTATGAAGGTGCCACTGTGTTTACCATAATAGTCAACGACTCGGTCCATAAACCTGCAGCGCCAAACAGCACCACTGCAGTCAGAGGACCAAGGAAGACATGGGATGAAATTAAGGATCAGCCTCCACAGACGGCCAACACGCGGGGGCGCCCCGCGAAGAGGCAGGCCAAAGAACCCGATGAGCGACATCGGGCCAGATCTGCCGCTGAGAAGCCCGAAAAGGGCGATGAAAATAAGGACCCAATGGAAGTCGAAAAAACGCAGTTGGACTCTCAGACTCAGCCTGAAGCGATTGACAAGCAGAGTTCAAAGCCAACCTCGCAGTCTCTTGGTAATTTGACGGATGCCTTAACCCAACACTGGACGCTGGCCGATCAAGGTGGATGCGGTGACTGTGGGTACCGGGCATTAATAGACAACTTTCATTATCAAACCACTGGTGAGACTCTTTCCAAAGAAGAATGCATCAAAAATGCCAATCTATTTCGTACGGAAGTGGTACGACATGTTCGCAAACATCAAGATAGGTACGAAAACCATGTCAGAGGTGGGAAAGAGGCCTTTCCTGCCTTTTGTGACAATGCGTTGAAGCAAACTCACTGGATATGTGGACTGCTGCTGCAAGCGGCAGCAGAGGTGAAATCATGCTGCATAGTGGTGTGGAATCAAAAAGATGAAGTTCTGGAAAGATTCACTTTCGCTCCTGAGTGGAGTCCACAGGGGATGGCCAGAATGAAAAAAGAAGCACCAATCCTGGTGGTGTACAGAAACGACAAACATTATCAATCCGTCCGACCACCCCAGGATCAGGACGGCATGACTAAGGTGCCCAAACACTGGGCGCGAGAGACAGCCAAACCCGAGGCCGAAGCACTTGGAGGCGCTGGACCAAGCGTTGGAGAATCGCCTAACACCCTGCACACGCTCTCCCCTGGCTCTTCCCATGCTCCTTCGCTCCATACTCTCCCCGCCTCCTCCTTTCGCGGATCCTCGGGTGGGGGTGTGATGATCACGCGCGCGCCGTCCCTGCACTCCTTGGTTCCTTCCGCGTCTTCTCCTCCGCGTCTGCGCGCGGTTGTGCACGGCCATGCGGCGGGTGGTGGTTCTTCGGGTGCCCTTGCGCGACCCCATCCTCCGCGCTCCCCCTCTCTTCTTACCTTGGCTGCCTCCCCTCACTCCTGCGAACCTCCGCGTGCTGCCATCAAATCCCAGCAGTTGCAGCATCCGAGTGAAACGGTTGCAAGACCGTTCAAAAGATGCAGGTTCAAGCAAAGCAGTTGTGACTCAAGGATTGAAGACATGAAGTTTCTTGCACCCTCTGAGAACGATAAAGCTTCGGTTTTATCTTTAACCTCAGAAACTCACCTCAATTTGACAGACAACCTGACCAAGGACCGGTCGGGTACTAAGGACAAAGGCGCAGTCAAAAATGACAACACAGAATGCGACTTTCGCCCTGACACTGCTCCATATCCTCGACACCTCAAGCAGCTGGATGCTAAGACGCTTGCCAAACCGCAAGGACCTCAGGTATGGGTTTGTCCGCTGCCTGACTGCCGGCATGAAATCAGAATTCCTGCAGGTTTGCAAGCGAGAGCCAAGCTTCAAGCTGCAAAAAGTTCACACCTGAAAAATAGACATACAGATTCCGAAAGAGCTGAATGCCCGCGACTCGGTGCTCAAACTCAGATCACAGTCCCGACCTCGGAACTTCCTGAAAGTGGCAGAGCCTGGAGTTGCCCAGAATGCGGGAAAGGACTCCCACTGTTGCCAAAAGTTTGGCACGAAGCTAGTGTGGCACGAAGCTAGTGTCCGCAAACATTTTGCCGAGGCACACCCTGACACAAATCCAACTCAGGCGTACAGGAAGAAACAAAGAACTGACAAAGGCCTTCGAGCTCGTATGAAACTGCGAGGCAGACATATAGGTCAGCTCAAACAACAGAAGGTCGCTGACAACCTGAAAGTTTGGGCTCCGCAAACGGGGCATGATGTTCGCCAAATTCTTCTCAAACATAACCCCAAAGAAGAGAGACGCAAACTTGATTTGACGTCCGTGCTTGTTTGTGCCAAATGCAGACGAAAAGGGACACCATGTAGATTCAAAACCACCGCATGCACTGATGAAACTCAACCTATCCCGACTCAATTGCTGGGTTGGATCCGAAACATTGCTTTGCGACACCCTGCGAACCAAGGTGCCATCAGAAACGGACTTGGTATGACTGAAGCCGAGGTTGCAAATGCAAACTTCCAAACCAAAAAAAGAGTCAACGGTAAAGGGCCAGCCAAGTGGCTTAGCGGTCCGTTTGCCACCACTTTTCAGGCGGCACAAGCTGCAGGGCACTTAGTTACTGAGGTCCTTCCGCCGGATGCCATGCGCCACCCGGACTCCACTGCTAAAAAGTTTCCCAAGGGATACCTGACCTGTAAAATTTGCCACAAGGTTAATCCACTTGGTGCTGTCAAAATCTGGACGAATCCATGCCTGGGACATGATCCCACCTCCAAAGGTTTCCAGTCTCAGAAAAGATATTGGCAGTCTTTAACTAAAACCCCAAAAAAAGCCCTCAGTCAAGCATGGGGGAAGACTCTGCAGCAGGGGGAGGAGCTTTTTGCCTCCCAATCCTCCAACAAGCGCAGCCGTAGAGCCAAAGAACATGACCATAATGATAAGGTTGCTGTGAGAATTGGTGAAGCGTCCCATCCAGGACCAAGATCACGAAAATTGCGCAACTTGGATCAACATGTGTCAGTTTGGACATGCAACACTCAAGGACCCAAACAATCGTGGACCTTACAACAGCTGCTCCAAACCCAGGAGCAGGCACCTCAGATTGTGCTGCTTCAGGAATGCTCTTTTAGCCAGGCTGAATGGACCACATTTCAAAAAACTTGTTGGTCTGTGGGGTACAGAAGTTTTTTCTCCGGTGCGCAAAGCACCGTCAATCGACACTACGGAGGAGCTGCAGTCTTGGTTAAATCTTCACTACCTTGTAGACCGGCCTGGTCACACACTCACAAAGGAGGTAGTGCCCAAGCTGTGTGGGTGGGATCAACTCTGGTCATCTCCACTTACCTGGCTCCTAACAGTGATGCAGAAACCGTGAGTGCAGCTGTGGCTCAAACTGTCCACTCTCTCGCTCCAAGACATCGTTTTATTTTGGGGGGGGATTACAATGCCACACCCGAAGAGAATCCCTTTCTTCATTTCTTGATTCCTAGGGAATTTCGTATTCATGCCACTCAAACCCCAACGCGGTGGCAAGGAAACCGCGATATTGACTACTATATCAGTAACCTTGAGCCTACTGAGGTCGAAACGCTTCCTGATGTTGTAGCCGACCACAAAATTGTCAAAACTTTTTTCGATTTATCTACCGAACCTGTTTTAGGTTTCCAACAAGCCAACATTCCTAGAATCCTCCCGAAGGACCCGGAAGTTGCTGAACGAATCCAAATCAAATTGGCTCAGCTCTGGCCGCAGTTTTCCACACAACTTCCAGAGCGATGGTCAGTCAATGTTGACCAGGACTGGCAGATGCTTTCGCAAACTTTTTTTCAAGCCCTAGTTTGTGCAGTCAGGGCTGCTGCCCCTGACATGCTGCAGCGAGTGTCTCCGGCCTTACTGAGGAAAGGAAAGGCCACTGAGGTCTCTCTTAAACAGAAAGAACACATGAAACGACATCCTGCTGGAGCTATGGCTACTCACCGCCAAAGAGTTCTGCGCAGATTGATTGGAAGGTTGCGGGAAGCCCAGCGAAACTTGGATCAAGACAGGCAAAATATCACTGAAAGCCGAGTTCTCTGGAATAAAATCAGACGGTGTTCTATGTACAACCATGATTGGGGTATACAAAGAAACCTTCGGCATCTTGAAACGCTTTTGGAACGGTTCAATCATGAAGATGACTACACCAGACTTCAACGATGGAGAAACAACATGGAACATGACAAGGCTGCATACAGGTGGCTGCGACATAGATCTGTTCCCATGTGCAATGCGGTTAAGAAAACCAAAGACTCTGTTCCTAGTCACTCCACCCAAGACAGCCTGAGGATTCTCAGGGAATTTTGGGCCGATATTTGGAATAGACGTCAAATCTCTTGGGATGATATTTGGGATGATTTGGTTACTCACACTCCACCACGCCCTGCTCCTGACAGCTGGCCAAGCCTCACACCGGAACAACTCCGTTCTGCCACCAAGTGTAGCCGCGGCAGTGCGCCGGGGCTTGACGGCTGGAGAGCTGAGGAACTTAGTTTGTTCAGTGACGAAATGTGGCAGGTCATGTCCGGGTTCTATGATCATTGTGAAGAGCTCGGAAACATTCCTACCATATGGCGATGTGTTCGCCAAGTGCATATCCCGAAAGGGAAACCACCTGAAGCTGACGGCAGCATGCTGGCGGACAACATGCGTCCCATAGCTGTGATGTCGATAATCTGGCGAATCTGCAGCCGAGCCAGATTCAAACAAACTGAGGTTCAGGAATGGATCCACACATCCACCCCCGAATTCATGTTTGGGGGAATTCCCCAAAAAGGTGTTGAGGATGCTATCTCTCACATAATCCTCAAAGACATGCATAGCTGGCCGGTTGGTACACTTGACCTGACAAAAGCTTTCGATTATTCTGACCCTGAGATAATCTGCAAACTCTTTGTCCACCAAGGTATGCCGCGCAAAGCTGCACGCATGTTGTTAAGCATGTGGAGCGAACAAATCCGTTTTCTTCAGCTCCATGACGAATTTTTCCCAAACAACCATGTTGTCAAGCGCTCCCTGCCGCAAGGTGACTGCTTTAGCATGTTAGGCATGTGTGTTTTGCTTACTCCCATTGCCAATCACATTCAGAGAAAATACCCTTGTTGCGTTCAAGCTTTATATGCCGATGATCGTTCTTTCACTTGTTCCACTGCGACTGAAATATGGCAAGTTCGAAATGAATGGCATGTTTGGAGCAATAAGGTTGGTCTTCAAGAAAACCCCACCAAAGAGCAATATTACCACCGCAACGTTCAAGGTTGCCGATCTCTCGAGGATGCCGGCTGTCCTCCAGAAACAGTTTCCACTTCCATCACCTTGTTGGGATTCCAGTTCATGGGAGTGACCCAAAGAAAAGCCAAAGACCGAGAACTGACAAGACTCACTGAGGCCAAAGAAGTTCTTCGAAAATGTAGGTGCCTCCCAGGTTCCAAAACACGTAAAGCTGCAGTTGCCAGGGTTTGTGCCCCAGCAAAAGCAAGTTGGGGATGGCTGTTTCGAAGACCCACTCATGCTGAAAGCAACGCTTTCTTTCAGGGAGCAAAAGCGCTGCATCAGTGGCCAAAGCAGTCAGCCGTACCTTTACTCCAAATTTTTACTGGCCATTGGTGGGACTTAGGTTTTGCTGCCACGGTTACGACTCTCCGAGTCCTCACCCGCTATGTTCACAAAACACAGATGCAGTTGCAAAACTGGCCACCCAAAATGAGTGGCTGGACGGGTAGCTTTAGAAAAGGCATGCAAGAACTTGGGTTCGCTGAGGCTGGTAGTTGGACCTGGACGCACCCGATGCTTGAAACTATTCAGATTCAACCAACCACGCTGCCTGAAAAGGCGACCGAAGTGCTGTCACATAGGCTCAGAGATGCTTGGCGAATCAGAAAATATGAGGAATTCTTGGAACTTGACCGACGCGACTCAACGGTTTGTGCAGACATTCCATGTGACCTGACCCGCATTAATATTCTGCGCAAGAAAAAACTCAACAGTCACGAACTGGCTGTTGTAACTGGTGCTTTCATTTCACCTCAATGTCGAAATGCCATGGGAGGTGCTGAAGAAACATGCCCTTATTGCCAACATGTTTGTGCCACTGTGCAGCACATGCTTTGGGAATGTACTCAGAACCCACACCGTGATCCTACTATTAGACCCCACGATGTGCTGCAGGAAAGACTCGCATGGCCCACTACTGATCCTACTAAGGTGGACCATGACAACAAACTTCTAAGGTTTGCAGCTGCAACACGTGCTGATGTGTTGCAGCAGCGCCACGACGACTAGAACCACCTCCATTCTATTCTGGCGATCGCCTCTGGCCTGCGCTGCGGCTGCGGGCAAGTGCGGGCAGCGTCATTGTCTACATCATCATTGTTAAATGTTGTAAGCAGCTTCTCCTGCGCCTCCAGCCACAGCAGAGTGGCACGGTCGCTGCGGGCTCGTCACGGGTGCCAGGCAGGAGAGAAAATTAACGTGGCATGGCCCACGTTTGTTGCAGAAGAATTTGAAAAGAAAAATACAAAAGAAAAAGAAAAAGAACAAAAGTCAAAAAAGGAAGACAAAAAGAACCAATTCAAGAATTTGAATGTGCATTGCACGAAGAGAGCGATTTTTCAAATCGCCAAAAAAGACAAGAGCCATAAGGCCAATCCTAGGATGATGGCTGGCTGGCTGCTGATGCTTTGCTGGTCTGTGCCTTGCTGTGCTGCATTTGACACCAACAAGGACCTGGCCGCCAACCATGACGTCAATTACACCGGCCGCCCTGGATTGATTGTGGAAAATGCCACAACTCAGTCTAACGGCCCCCCAGAGATGACCCGCAACGGGAAAAAATGGCAGCTGACAATCGATGTGCCTCGCAGCGGGCGGCAGATTGCAGATGCGCTGAGCGAATATGGCTCCGTGGATGTGGAAGCTGGTTTCAGACTTTTGACGGAAGTAAGTGCAACTACTTTCGATATCCACCCCTACGGTTCTGGTTCTGACCCCTCAAAACGTAAATTCCCTGGGATCCTCAATGTGATTTTGGATTTGGTCGCTAGGTGTCACCATGGGAAGTTTGGATTTTACCCTCTGAATTTTGTTTCCTCCAAAATGTGGAATTTGGGTTTGGAATGGTGGAAAATTGGGTTTCGCCCCTGGGAATCTTTTCCCCTCGAAATGTGGAATTTTGAGATGGGATGGTTTGATGAAAAAATTCATTGGTCACCCTTTCTTATCTGGTTTTGTTTGGGCACCATGGGAGAAATTTGCGGCTGGTTGCTTAGGTACGGTGTCACTAAGCAATTTGTGCTTGCATGTCTCAAACGGGCTCAAGACAAACGCAAACGAAAACGAATCATCAAACGCTTGAAAAACAAACGCTCAGTGAAAAAATGCAGTGATCTCAAACGCTGTCAGAAGTTGTTGAAACCACATGTTGCATGTGCTGCTAGAAAATGCAGCACGCACAGACTCGGAAAAGCACGCCTGAAACACAGACGATGTGCTTTGAAGCTTCGGATGAGATGGACATATGTTCGAACCAATGGCATGGATGTTTCCCTGTCATACTCTTTCCTCTATTCGGGTTTTCCGAGACCCGAAGAATGGCCACTTGGATATGATGCACTGAGCTGGTACAAGCCTGATGCGAACAATTGCATTTTTGCCTCTGAGTGGTTGCAAGGTGGATATAAACGAAGGACGCAAAGGAAAAAGAATTACAGTGACAATGACAACGCCGCGGTTAGGAGTTTGATCCAAGGTTTGAAGGTATGTCTTAACCAAGGTTCTTTTCCGAAAGAGTTTGAATCCGTGATGTCCTTGTTAGGTCAAGTGGTCGGTCAAAATTCACCCAAAAAGATGTTTAAGAAAAAGAAAACGGTGAAACAGGAGCCCAAACCTGACCCGTCTAGACAAGAGCAGCTGCGGGACAACAAAGATGAAGACTACACCATTCTTGAGACAGGATGGTGGAAAATGAATGGTGCGTGGAAACAGTATTGCAGAGACCCACAAACAGGATGGTGGTGGTGGGACAAGCGTGGTGACAAAGTTACCACAGTGGACCACAACCCCAGACATAATGAAAAGAAACAAGACACTGAGGTTCACAAACCTCAACAGAATACTCCAAACCTTGCCAAGGTGCGAGCTCTCAACCCAGTTGAATGGAACAAGCCAATCAAACTTGTGGATGCGCAAACAGTTTGCCAGGCCATTAAGGAAGGAAAAGACTGGGATGGAAATATTTGCTGCAGTCATGACAGACAGGTCACCCAAGAACTTCGTGACTTGTACACAAGCTTTGGTTTCACGAAAGGACTCACTTTGGTTTTGTCAGCTGATGCAATGAATCAGCTTGGCATCACACTGAGCAGGACCAGGCTTCAAAGGACAAACCAACATGCCAAGGTCGAAGACATTGCCTTGCTCGGTTTAGGCTCTGACTACCCTTGGAGAACTCACCCTGTTAAAGTTGATCCCAACAATGTTACTACGGTTGAAAGGGAATTGGTCAGAATTGTCGTTCCCTCTCACTATAGAGAACTCTTTGTATCTGAACCCCAAAAGGAACGTGTCGTTGATGTCATTTCCGACTTGGCCACTTTTGGATGTCGTGCACATGTCCTCACAGGTGGCAGGTGGGAAAGACAGGAATGGCAGAAACAAAGTTCAAGTTTGGTAGGATGGCTTAAGCTCACCAAAAAAGATGCGGAAACCCTCCTGGAAAAATCAGGGAAAAAAGGTATTTTTATCAATAAGAATATTGATACCTCTAAGGAACGTCCGCATTTTGTGTGGACCAAACACGAAAAAGATGAAACCGATGAAGCATACTACCAGAGATGCCTTCGTCTTTCAGGCGAGAGAGGCCAGCCGATGTGCTTACGGAAAGGGTTGGGAAATGACATTGGTTTCACAAAGAAATCAGATGAAGACATCGAAAAGAAACCCAAACGAATTCAGATTTCTGGAGTTCCCAGGGACTGGATGGCGGAAGAACTGGTTGATTTCCTCAAACAACAAGGATGGACCCAAATGACTATTCACAATAGAAGAAGGGTCAACAAGAAAATTTTTTGGAACGCCTGTGGAATGCCTCCTGTTGCATACCCATACGACCAGGGTCTTTGGGTGTATGAAGGTGCCACTGTGTTTACCATAATAGTCAACGACTCGGTCCATAAACCTGCAGCGCCAAACAGCACCACTGCAGTCAGAGGACCAAGGAAGACATGGGATGAAATTAAGGATCAGCCTCCACAGACGGCCAACACGCGGGGGCGCCCCGCGAAGAGGCAGGCCAAAGAACCCGATGAGCGACATCGGTCCAGATCTGCCGCTGAGAAGCCCGAAAAGGGCGATGAAAATAAGGACCCAATGGAAGTCGAAAAAACGCAGTTGGACTCTCAGACTCAGCCTGAAGCGATTGACAAGCAGAGTTCAAAGCCAACCTCGCAGTCTCTTGGTAATTTGACGGATGCCTTAACCCAAAACTGGACGCTGGCCGATCAAGGTGGATGCGGTGACTGTGGGTACCGGGCATTAATAGACAACTTTCATTATCAAACCACTGGTGAGACTCTTTCCAAAGAAGAATGCATCAAAAATGCCAATCTATTTCGTACGGAAGTGGTACGACATGTTCGCAAACATCAAGATAGGTACGAAAACCATGTCAGAGGTGGGAAAGAGGCCTTTCCTGCCTTTTGTGACAATGCGTTGAAGCAAACTCACTGGATATGTGGACTGCTGCTGCAAGCAGCAGCAGAGGTGAAATCATGCTGCATAGTGGTGTGGAATCAAAAAGATGAAGTTCTGGAAAGATTCACTTTCGCTCCTGAGTGGAGTCCACAGGGGATGCCCAGAATGAAAAAAGAAGCACCAATCCTGGTGGTGTACAGAAACGACAAACATTATCAATCCGTCCGACCACCCCAGGATCAGGACGGCATGACTAAGGTGCCCAAACACTGGGCGCGAGAGACAGCCAAACCCGAGGCCGAAGCACTTGGAGGCGCTGGACCAAGCGTTGGAGAATCGCCTAAAACCCTGCACACGCTCTCCCCTGGCTCTTCCCATGCTCCTTCGCTCCATACTCTCCCCGCCTCCTCCTTTCGCGGATCCTCGGGTGGGGGTGTGATGATCACGCGCGCGCCGTCCCTGCACTCCTTGGTTCCTTCCGCGTCTTCTCCTCCGCGTCTGCGCGCGGTTGTGCACGGCCATGCGGCGGGTGGTGGTTCTTCGGGTGCCCTTGCGCGACCCCATCCTCCGCGCTCCCCCTCTCTTCTTACCTTGGCTGCCTCCCCTCACTCCTGCGAACCTCCGCGTGCTGCCATCAAATCCCAGCAGTTGCAGCATCCGAGTGAAACGGTTGCAAGACCATTCAAAAGATGCAGGTTCAAGCAAAGCAGTTGTGACTCAAGGATTGAAGACATGAAGTTTCTTGCACCCTCTGAGAACGATAAAGCTTCGGTTTTATCTTTAACCTCAGAAACTCACCTCAATTTGACAGACAACCTGACCAAGGACCGGTCGGGTACTAAGGACAAAGGCGCAGTCAAAAATGACAACACAGAATGCGACTTTCGCCCTGACACTGCTCCATATCCTCGACACCTCAAGCGGCTGGATGCTAAGACGCTTGCCAAACCGCAAGGACCTCAGGTATGGGTTTGTCCGCTGCCTGACTGCCGGCATGAAATCAGAATTCCTGCAGGTTTGCAAGCGAGAGCCAAGCTTCAAGCTGCAAAAAGTTCACACCTGAAAAATAGACATACAGATTCCGAAAGAGCTGAATGCCCGCGACTCGGTGCTCAAACTCAGATCACAGTCCCGACCTCGGAACTTCCTGAAAGTGGCAGAGCCTGGAGTTGCCCAGAATGCGGGAAAGGACTCCCACTGTTGCCAAAAGTTTGGCACGAAGCTAGTGTCCGCAAACATTTTGCCGAGGCACACCCTGACACAAATCCAACTCAGGCGTACAGGAAGAAACAAAGAACTGACAAAGGCCTTCGAGCTCGTATGAAACTGCGAGGCAGACATATAGGTCAGCTCAAACAACAGAAGGTCGCTGACAACCTGAAAGTTTGGGCTCCGCAAACGGGGCATGATGTTCGCCAAATTCTTCTCAAACATAACCCCAAAGAAGAGAGACGCAAACTTGATTTGACGTCCGTGCTTGTTTGTGCCAAATGCAGACGAAAAGGGACACCATGTAGATTCAAAACCACCGCATGCACTGATGAAACTCAACCTATCCCGACTCAATTGCTGGGTTGGATCCGAAACATGGCTTTGCGACACCCTGCGAACCAAGGTGCCATCAGAAACGGACTTGGTATGACTGAAGCCGAGGTTGCAAATGCAAACTTCCAAACCAAAAAAAGAGTCAACGGTAAAGGGCCAGCCAAGTGGCTTAGCGGTCCGTTTGCCACCACTTTTCAGGCGGCGCAAGCTGCAGGGCACTTAGTTACTGAGGTCCTTCCGCCGGATGCCATGCGCCACCCGGACTCCACTGCTAAAAAGTTTCCCAAGGGATACCTGACCTGTAAAATTTGCCACAAGGTTAATCCACTTGGTGCTGTCAAAATCTGGACGAATCCATGCCTGGGACATGATCCCACCTCCAAAGGTTTCCAGTCTCAGAAAAGATATTGGCAGTCTTTAACTAAAACCCAAAAAAAAGCCCTCAGTCAAGCATGGGGGAAGACTCTGCAGCAGGGGGAGGAGCTTTTTGCCTCCCAATCCTCCAACAAGCGCAGCCGTAGAGCCAAAGAACATGACCATAATGATAAGGTTGCTGTGAGAATTGGTGAAGCGTCCCATCCAGGACCAAGATCACGAAAATTGCGCAACTTGGATCAACATGTGTCAGTTTGGACATGCAACACTCAAGGACCCAAACAATCGTGGACCTTACAACAGCTGCTCCAAACCCAGGAGCAGGCACCTCAGATTGTGCTGCTTCAGGAATGCTCTTTTAGCCAGGCTGAATGGACCACATTTCAAAAAACTTGTTGGTCTGTGGGGTACAGAAGTTTTTTCTCCGGTGCGCAAAGCACCGTCAATCGACACTACGGAGGAGCTGCAGTCTTGGTTAAATCTTCACTACCTTGTAGACCGGCCTGGTCACACACTCACAAAGGAGGTAGTGCCCAAGCTGTGTGGGTGGGATCAACTCTGGTCATCTCCACTTACCTGGCTCCTAACAGTGATGCAGAAACCGTGAGTGCAGCTGTGGCTCAAACTGTCCACTCTCTCGCTCCAAGACATCGTTTTATTTTGGGGGGGGATTACAATGCCACACCCGAAGAGAATCCCTTTCTTCATTTCTTGATTCCTAGGGAATTTCGTATTCATGCCACTCAAACCCCAACGCGGTGGCAAGGAAACCGCGATATTGACTACTATATCAGTAACCTTGAGCCCACTGAGGTCGAAACGCTTCCTGATGTTGTAGCCGACCACAAAATTGTCAAAACTTTTTTCGATTTATCTACCGAACCTGTTTTAGGTTTCCAACAAGCCAACATTCCTAGAATCCTCCCGAAGGACCCGGAAGTTGCTGAACGAATCCAAATCAAATTGGCTCAGCTCTGGCCGCAGTTTTCCACACAACTTCCAGAGCGATGGTCAGTCAATGTTGACCAGGACTGGCAGATGCTTTCGCAAACTTTTTTTCAAGCCCTAGTTTGTGCAGTCAGGGCTGCTGCCCCTGACATGCTGCAGCGAGTGTCTCCGGCCTTACTGAGGAAAGGAAAGGCCACTGAGGTCTCTCTTAAACAGAAAGAACACATGAAACGACATCCTGCTGGAGCTATGGCTACTCACCGCCAAAGAGTTCTGCGCAGATTGATTGGAAGGTTGCGGGAAGCCCAGCGAAACTTGGATCAAGACAGGCAAAATATCACTGAAAGCCGAGTTCTCTGGAATAAAATCAGACGGTGTTCTATGTACAACCATGATTGGGGTATACAAAGAAACCTTCGGCATCTTGAAACGCTTTTGGAACGGTTCAATCATGAAGATGACTACACCAGACTTCAACGATGGAGAAACAACATGGAACATGACAAGGCTGCATACAGGTGGCTGCGACATAGATCTGTTCCCATGTGCAATGCGGTTAAGAAAACCAAAGACTCTGTTCCTAGTCACTCCACCCAAGACAGCCTGAGGATTCTCAGGGAATTTTGGGCCGATATTTGGAATAGACGTCAAATCTCTTGGGATGATATTTGGGATGATTTGGTTACTCACACTCCACCACGCCCTGCTCCTGACAGCTGGCCAAGCCTCACACCGGAACAACTCCGTTCTGCCACCAAGTGTAGCCGCGGCAGTGCGCCGGGGCTTGACGGCTGGAGAGCTGAGGAACTTAGTTTGTTCAGTGACGAAATGTGGCAGGTCATGTCCGGGTTCTATGATCATTGTGAAGAGCTCGGAAACATTCCTACCATATGGCGATGTGTTCGCCAAGTGCATATCCCGAAAGGGAAACCACCTGAAGCTGACGGCAGCATGCTGGCGGACAACATGCGTCCCATAGCTGTGATGTCGATAATCTGGCGAATCTGCAGCCGAGCCAGATTCAAACAAACTGAGGTTCAGGAATGGATCCACACATCCACCCCCGAATTCATGTTTGGGGGAATTCCCCAAAAAGGTGTTGAGGATGCTATCTCTCACATAATCCTCAAAGACATGCATAGCTGGCCGGTTGGTACACTTGACCTGACAAAAGCTTTCGATTATTCTGACCCTGAGATAATCTGCAAACTCTTTGTCCACCAAGGTATGCCGCGCAAAGCTGCACGCATGTTGTTAAGCATGTGGAGCGAACAAATCCGTTTTCTTCAGCTCCATGACGAATTTTTCCCAAACAACCATGTTGTCAAGCGCTCCCTGCCGCAAGGTGACTGCTTTAGCATGTTAGGCATGTGTGTTTTGCTTACTCCCATTGCCAATCACATTCAGAGAAAATACCCTTGTTGCGTTCAAGCTTTATATGCCGATGATCGTTCTTTCACTTGTTCCACTGCGACTGAAATATGGCAAGTTCGAAATGAATGGCATGTTTGGAGCAATAAGGTTGGTCTTCAAGAAAACCCCACCAAAGAGCAATATTACCACCGCAACGTTCAAGGTTGCCGATCTCTCGAGGATGCCGGCTGTCCTCCAGAAACAGTTTCCACTTCCATCACCTTGTTGGGATTCCAGTTCATGGGAGTGACCCAAAGAAAAGCCAAAGACCGAGAACTGACAAGACTCACTGAGGCCAAAGAAGTTCTTCGAAAATGTAGGTGCCTCCCAGGTTCCAAAACACGTAAAGCTGCAGTTGCCAGGGTTTGTGCCCCAGCAAAAGCAAGTTGGGGATGGCTGTTTCGAAGACCCACTCATGCTGAAAGCAACGCTTTCTTTCAGGGAGCAAAAGCGCTGCATCAGTGGCCAAAGCAGTCAGCCGTACCTTTACTCCAAATTTTTACTGGCCATTGGTGGGACTTAGGTTTTGCTGCCACGGTTACGACTCTCCGAGTCCTCACCCGCTATGTTCACAAAACACAGATGCAGTTGCAAAACTGGCCACCCAAAATGAGTGGCTGGACGGGTAGCTTTAGAAAAGGCATGCAAGAACTTGGGTTCGCTGAGGCTGGTAGTTGGACCTGGACGCACCCGATGCTTGAAACTATTCAGATTCAACCAACCACGCTGCCTGAAAAGACGACCGAAGTGCTGTCACATAGGCTCAGAGATGCTTGGCGAATCAGAAAATATGAGGAATTCTTGGAACTTGACCGACGCGACTCAACGGTTTGTGCAGACATTCCATGTGACCTGACCCGCATTAATATTCTGCGCAAGAAAAAACTCAACAGTCACGAACTGGCTGTTGTAACTGGTGCTTTCATTTCACCTCAATGTCGAAATGCCATGGGAGGTGCTGAAGAAACATGCCCTTATTGCCAACATGTTTGTGCCACTGTGCAGCACATGCTTTGGGAATGTACTCAGAACCCACACCGTGATCCTACTATTAGACCCCACGATGTGCTGCAGGAAAGACTCGCATGGCCCACTACTGATCCTGCTAAGGTGGACCATGACAACAAACTTTAAGGTTTGCAGCTGCAACACGTGCTGATGTGTTGCAGCAGCGCCACGACGACTAGAACCACCTCCATTCTATTCTGGCGATCGCCTCTGGCCTGCGCTGCGGCTGCGGGCAAGTGCGGGCAGCGTCATTGTCTACATCATCATCACGTTAAATGTCGTAACTGCCGTATTTTGCCAAAGTGCAATTGAGAGCGCGCAGAAAGATCACGCAACCGTGGTGCAAAATATGTTGGACAACAAAGAATCGCACCTGCAAAAGTTGCGCACTTTGTTCAGCAAGATGGGCGCTGAAGAAGCCGGTGGCATTACATTTGGAATGTTTGAAGAGAAAATAAATTCTCAAGCTGTCCGGGAATATTTTGAAACTTTGGGCCTCGATGTTTGGGACCCTTGGTCCTTTTTCAAGCTGTTGGACTCTGACGGTGGCGGATTTGTTGAAGTGGAAGAATTTTTTTTGGGATGCCTGCGCTTTAGCGGTGCTGCCAAAGCGATGGATGTTGGGAAACTTATCCAAGACCAAACGTGGCTTATTCGGAGCCAAGGCCGCTTCCAAAGGCGCCCTGGTATTTTTATTTGTTGCACAATTTGCGCTTGTATTTGCTGTGCTGAAGGCAAAGCAAAAGTAAATTTTGGTTTGGTTTGGATTGTTTTTTGGTTTAATGGTTGAATGCTGCGAATGCATTCTATGAAACCATTTGGCTGCGTTGGCGAAAACTTGTTGCGTTCCCTTCGCTAGGTACATGGAAGATGAACTTTGTCAAGTGAAAGATGGCTTGACAACGATGGCTGATGTTTTGAGCGCTATGTCTCGGGGTGTTTCCTGCACACAGTTGTAGCAGTGGAGCAACCATTACGCAGCCATTCACAATGATAGCAACAAAAAGTTCCGAGCAGCTCAGTCCTTGACTCGTTTTTGGTTGCACCAAGGCGCCCAAGAAATCTCGTTCAGGCATAGCATGACACCATGGTGCAGGACACATGGGTTCACCGAAACAGCCCCATTGAAGCACGAAAAACATATTCCAGTGAAGGCCTATGACATTGTTCCAGTCCATCCTCGCGACGGCAACGGTCCAAAACTGATAGACCCACGAGCAATGACACCCAGGATTTCCAAGCATAAAGTCACAACTGCCAGTATGACACACGCATTTTCACGAGCACAGGGATCAAGGCCAAAGCTGCCAGCAGAACAACAAGACCAAGCGGAACAACAAGAACAAGAACAACAAAGCACAACAAAGCACAACAAAGAACAACAAAGAACAACAAACAGCAAGAACCTCAAGAACAAGAAGAACAAGACGAACAGAAAATGCAGTAAGAACAACAACATCCGAAACTTCACAGAGCAAATGCCACGGGTTCGTGACGCCTTTGTTTCAAGAAGCACGCTTGGCGGACATCACCCACATGTCGATATTTGGGGGTGGGACACAACGCTGACCAACTCAATGCATTTCTAATTGTCAAAGCGTGTCAAAGCGTGTGTGCGATGTTCTGTGGACTTGGCACTTGATCACTAGAAACTGCTATGTTGTTCTTGTCGTTCTTGTCGTTCTTGTTGAATTTGTTGATTTTGCTGTTCTTGTTGTTCCAGTTGTTCTTGCTGTTCTTGGGGTTCTCGTTGTTCAGGTTGAATTTGTGGTTCTTATTGAGTTTGCCGATCTTATTGTTCCAGTTGCTCTTGTCGTTCTTGTTGAATATGTTGGTTTTGTTGTTCTTGTTGATATTGTTGTTCTTGCTGCCGTTGGTGGTTGTGGTGGCCTTCGTCTTGGTGCAGGTGCGGGTGCAGGTTCTGTTGCTTCAGCTGCTTCCGCTCCTGCTGCTGCTACCGCTGTTGTTCTTGCGGTTGTTGTTCTGCACCCCGCCGCAGCTGCCACCTCATCTCTATCAATCACTTTTCTGCCAAAATCATGTCTCTAGCCTCTAGCAAACTTTTCTCTGTCAAGCTTATTCTTGCTAAAACTTACCTCCGCTAAACCCATCTCTATCAAATTTTATCCTTTGTATCGGGCTTTGCCATCTGTGCCAAACTAACCTTTAACCAGCTTTTTCCAAGCAAGCTGTTCCTGCCAAGTTTTCTCTGCAAATACTTCTCTATGCCTATCCATCCATCTTTCAGTTTGTTTACCATCGATCCTTCTGTCTAACTATCTTTCTATCGTTCTATCTATCATTCCATGTCCCTAATCTAAACGTACCTACGATCATCTGGTTTAAACGTTTTGAAGTATGTACCTTGATATCTCAGCTGCTATCTACAGTAGGTTAGAAATTTCAGCTGATGTTTCATCTGGAATTTAATCTAACATCTCATTTCGTCTGGTTTAATATCTTTAATCTACTTCAATCGAGCCGCATCGGCTCTGATCTTTTTGATTTCAATCCAGTCAAATCAGCTTAATTTGTTTAGGGCAGTCTAAATGTATCTCTTCCAGCCCAAAGCCTGTTCTAGTTTAATCGATACATGTTGGCTTTATTCAATTTAGGGTCTCATGCCTCAATATTTCATTTGGGCATATCTAGGCCACCTTCTTTTTACCGTCATGAATCACCTCATTTTATGTCTTTTCTAAACTAACCAAGCTGGATGAAACATTCGATCTAAATGCCCAAAGCTTCAAACCTAATTTACATCTGGCCTCTTTGAGTCTTGCATCTAATCGCATGTGCTATACGCTAATATACCCTAATGAATATCTAGTCCAGCCTGATCTATCTGATAAAACGTCTCGATCTGACCTGATCGAACCCCATCAACTCCAATCTCATCTAACCTGATGCAATCTAGCCTGCACGATTCTCATCCGACCTCTGTTATTTCTAGTGTTTCACATACTTCAACCGAAGCAATTTTTCCATCTAATTCAGTTTGGCCCGGTCCAATGTAATTCAACTTCACAAATCCCACCTGGTTTCATCTAGCCTAATCAAAATTCATCCATCTGATATGGCATATCTAAATTTATCTACGTTAATTTCATATCTAATCGAGATTAATTAGTCTAGTCTAACTTAATCTAACTAACATACTCTGTCCTAAGTTTACCCTTTAAATTTGTAACTGAAATTCTCGAGTATTATATCTAACCTGGCCTAGTTTTACCTATTTTGTTGGGCATGTCTAATGTAACCCGTATCCAATCTTTCTACTCTAGTCTTGCCCATGCCAATCTTATGTCATGTCATGGGAGTGAAATCAAAAACGATGTCCAAATCTATACTCGCATAACCTAATCTAGCCTAATCCAAACTAGTCTACTCTAGTTTGCTTTCTATCTATCCGTCCACCTACCTGTTGATCTACCTGTGTGCGGTTTTTATTTACCTGGACGCTCGTCCGTCCATCTGTCTATCTTCCTATGTGTCGGTTTTCTGCGTTTGGATCTACCTATTTGTTCGTCCGCATTCCTTTCTCTCACCTTATGTTGTTCTTCATCCCCATATCTCTATCTTTGGTTCTGCTCAACCAGCTTCTTGACCCAACCGAATATCCATATTTCAATCCCACAAAGATAATAGAAGAAAAAATCGCGTGTGCATTTCAAGACATCGAACACTGCAATCAGAAGTGCAACTGAGATGCTCTGGCACTCCGCAGCTGTGTGAGTTTTAAGAAGTGTACATGTTCACGCAGTAATTTCAAGAGCAATTCGCAGGAATGAATTCAGGTGCGACGCATCTCTTTGGTTCTATTGCTTTTTTCAAAAAGAACGATCAACGGATGTTTACTTTAATCGCAAAGAATATTTTTTATTGGCGATTGGACACAAAGATTTTGGGTGAGGATTGGATATTACAAATTTATCGTGGATTCAGCGGCGTCCCCGCGTCCCCGCAATTTCTATGAGGTTGGCATTGGGAATGGAAGTGCGGGGGAAGGATTCTGAATTGCACATCATAGAGATGCAGCCGAGGAAAAAGGTAAAACAAAAAATCCGGAAATCCGGCCGAAACGACGCATCTCAGAATCGAAACCTAAGAATGGTGAATTGCACTGTCGCGTTTGTAGTTTTTCCCGAATGCATAGCGAAGGGTTCCCGTTTATAGTCTGGGGGTCTGGGGGCTGGACCCTTGTTCGCCTCCAGTTGGTCGTCGCGTCGTTTTCGTTAATTCCGTGTCTATGGGGGAAGCTGCAAAGCCTCGCTTGTTTTGCTGCGCTCACGTCGCCGTGTCTATGGGGGAAGCTGCAAAACCTATCTCGTCTCGAGTTTCTGCTTGTCCTCTGGCGTCGCCGTGTCTGTGGGGAAAGCTGCAAAGCCTCCTTCGTTTTGCTGCACTCACGTCGCCGTGTCTATGGGAGAAGCTGCAAAACTTCAATCTCTGCTTTTCCTCTGGCGTCGCCGTGTCTATGGGAGAAGCTGCAAAACATCGCTCAATTTGCTACGTCGAGTCTCTGCTTTTCCTCGACTTTGCGCAAGCTTTGTAGTACAAAGTAGTACTGGGAACGACTTTGTGCAAGCTTTGTAGTACAAAGTAGTACTGGGAAGTAGTTTGTGCAAGCTTTGTAGTACAAAGTAGTACTGGAACGTGCTTTGCGCAAGCTGTGTAGTACAAAGTAGTACTGGGAAGTAGTTTCTGCAAGCTTTGTAGCGCAATGTACTACTAGAACGTGCTTTGTGCAAGCTTTGTAGTACATAGTAGTACTGGGAACGGCTTTGCGCAAGCTTTGTAGTAAAAAGTAGTACTGGGAAGTGCTTTGTGCAAGCTTTGTAGTACAAAGTAGTACTAGCAAAGGCCTTTGTGCGAGCTTTGTAGTACAAAGTAGTACTGGGAAGTAGTTTGTGCACGCTCTGTAGTACAAAGTAGTACTGGGAAGTACTTTGTGCAAGCTCTGTAGTACAAAGTAGTAATGGGAAGTAGTTTGTGCAAGCTTTCTAGTACACAGTAGTACTGGGAAGTGCTTTGTGCAAGCTTTGTAGTACAAAGTAGTACTGGGAAGTAGTTTTTGCAAGCTGTGTAGTACAAAGTAGTACTGGGAAGTAGTTTGTGCAAGCTTTGTAGTACAAAGAAGTACTCGAAACTATTTTGCGCGAGCTTTATAGTACAAAGTAGTACTGGAAGGTGCTTTGTGCAAGCTTCGTAGTACAAAGTAGTACTGGAACGTGCTTTGTGCAAGCTGTGTAGTACAAAGTAGTACTGGGAAGTAGTTTCTGCAAGCTTTGTAGCGCAATGTAGTACTGGGAAGTGCTTAGTGCAAGCTTTGTAGTACGAAGTAGTACTAGGAAGCGCTTTGTGCAAGCTCTGTAGTACAAAGTAGTTTTTGGAAGTAGCTTGCGCAAGCTTCCTAGTACACAGTAGTACTGGGAAGTGCTTTGTGCAAGCTTTGTAGTACAAAGTAGTAGTGGGAAGTGCTTTGTGCAAGCTTTGTAGTACAAAGTAGTACTGGGAAGTGCTTTGTGCAAGCTGTGTAGTACAAAGTAGTACAGGGAAGTAGTTTGTGCGAGCTTTGTAGTACAAAGTAGTACTGGGAAGTAGTTTGTGCAAGCTTTCGAGTACAAAGTAGTACTGGGAAGTAGTTTGTGCAAGCTTTGTAGTACAAAGTAGTGCTGGGAAGTAGTTTTTTCAAGCTGTGTAGTACAAAGTAGTACTGGGAAGTAGTTTGTGCAAGCTTTGTAGTACAAAGAAGTACTGTAAACTACTTTGTGCGAGCTTTATAGTACAAAGTAGTACTGGAACGTGCTTTGTGCAAGCTTCGCAGTACAAAGTAGTACTGGAACGTGCTTTGTGCAAGCTGTGTAGTACAAAGTAGTACTGGGAAGTGCTTTGTGCGTAGTACAAAGTAGTACTGGGAAGTGCTTTGTGCAAACGTTGTGTAAAGTAGGGAGTGCGGAGTGTAAAGTGTGGAGTGGGGAGTGTATAGCGTGTAAAGTGTAGAGTTTGGAGTGTTGCGGAGTGTGGAGTGAGGAGCGAGGGGTGTGGAATTTTAAAAGTTGGAGTATGCAGTGGGTAAAGTGTGGAGTGTAGAGCGTGGAGTGTAAAGAGTGTGGAGTGTAAAGAGTGTGGAGTGTAAAGAGTGTCGAGTGTGGAGTGTAAAGAGTGTGGAGTGTAAAGAGTGTGGAGTGTGTGGAGTGTGGAGTGTAAAGTGTGGAGTGTAAAGTGTGGAGTGTGAAGTGTAAAGAGTGCGGAGTGTGGAGTGTAAAGTGTCGAGTGTAGAGTGTAGAGTGCAAAGTGTAGAGTGTAAAGTGTAGTGTGTGGAGTAAGTGTGGAGTGCGGAGTGTAAAGTGCAAAGTGTAAAGTGTGGAGTTTAAAGTGTAGAGTGTGGAGTGAGGAGTGTAAAGTGTGGAGTGTGGAGTGTAAAATGTAGAGTGTGGAGTGGAAGTGTCGAGTGTGGAGTGTGGAGTGTAGAGTGTAAAGTGTACAGTGTAAAGTGTAGAGAGTGGAGTGTAAAGTGTAGAGTGTGGAGTGGGCAGTGGGCAGTGGGTGAAGTTTGGAGTGTGGCAAGCGGTGGTGATCTCGTTGTGCTGGTGATGTTGTTGTGCTGGTGATTTCGTTGTGCTGGTGATTTCGTTGTGCTAGAAATTTCGTTTGTTGTTGGGCTGGTCGACTTTGTGAAAGCTTTGTGGTACACCGTAGTACTGGGAAGTAGTTTGTGCAAACTTTGTGTAAAGTAAGGAGTGTGGAGTGGGGAGTGTAGAGTGTGTAGAGTGTGGAGTGTAGAGCGTAAAGTGTAGAGTGTAAAGTGTAGCGTGTGGAGTGTCGAGTGTAAACTGTAGAGTGCGGAGTGTGAAGTGGAAAGTGTAGAGGGTAGAGTGTGGAGTGTGGAATGTAAAGTAAGGAGTGTGGAGTGTAAAGTGTGGCGTGTGGAGTGTAAAGTGTGGAGTGTGGAGTGAGGAGTGTGGTGTGTGTGTGTGTAGAGTGTAGAGTGTGGTGGAATGTGGAGTGTGGAGTGTAGTGTGTAGTGTGTGTGGAGTAAGGAGTGAGGAGTGTGCAGTATAAAGTGTGGAGTGTGGAGTGTGCAGTGCGTAAAGTGTGGAGTGTAGAGTGTGGAGTGTAAAGTGTAGAGTGAGGAGTGCGGGGTGTAAAGTGTGTAGTGTGGAGTGAGGAGTGTAAAGTGGAAAGCGTGGAGTGTAAAGTGTTGAGTGTGGTTTGGAGTGTGGAGTGGAAAGTGTCGAGTGTGGAGTGTGGGGTGTAGTGTAAAGTGTGGAGTGTGGAGTGTAGTGTGGAGTGGGCAGTGGGTAAAGTGTGGAGTGTGGCAAGTGGTGGTGATTTCGTTGTTCTGGTGGTGATGTTGTTGTGCTGGTTGGTTGTCTCTTTGTGAACTGTTGCTCAGGCGCCTTCGCTGAGACGATATGAGCGCAGGATGCATGCAAAAGGTTCGTTTTCCTATTGCAGAGGTTTGGACTCGTAGTCCAAGAACGTGAATACATTCGGGTTCGTGGCTTCCATCTTGTTTTTTCTGGATGCCAGCATTCACTGGCAATATCGCTCCGTTGAATGTTTGTGCCAGGCGAGAAGCCATGGACACCACGAGGTCACAAAGTTTGAAACCACAAGGTGCAACCTTGGCGCAGGATCAATGGGAAGGAATCAAAACAGAAACACGGGGGGCTTCAAGTATTGTTCATTTTCAACCATACACTATTTTTTGCAGGATCCAATTTTGACCCATACCCATGGAGATGCGTATGGCATGCCCAAACATGTGTTGGAACAATGGTCATTAAACACAAACAGACACGTTGACAAAGCATCAGGACAGCAAAGGTGTACAGATGATGTTTCAAAGGAAATTTCGTCAAATCAATTCGCTGATGTACTTACATTGGGGCATGGAAATGGGTTGCTGCCTGAATATATTTGACTGCACATGGCCTGTTTTATATACTTGAGCGAACATTTTTTGTCAGCATTAACAAAATTATCAAAATTGGCATTTCTGCTGTTGTTTGCGTCAACGCGTCAACGTTGTTTTTCATAGTTTTTGATTGGAAAGTGGTAGAAACGTTGTTGTGTCGCGTTTTTTTCCATATGCATCCTTGTTGCATCCCTCGCGTTGGTGGACAAGCAAAACAGAATTTGTGATTTCCTAAAAATCATGTCCATTGTGCGCAGACCATTTTAGCGGACCATTTGGAATCACACATGTTTCGCCGCAAGGCCATTGGCTGGCTTTAGGGATTGTTGATCATGTTCAATTATTTCAGTTCAAATTGTTTATGCTAAATTCAGCGAAAGGGAAACACAATGAACACGTGGAAGGGCCTGGAAGGGTGATTTTTGTTCCCTGAATTTCCCTGAGGTGCAGATCAGTGGCACCGGGCCCTCTCATCAGCAATTTTGTCGTTGACCTGCAGAAGGAAACTGGGGACAAACCAATTGCAGTCAAGTCAACCGTAGTGTCAATGCAATTAGAAACTGGTATGTCTAAGGCAAGTAACCTGCTGACCACCCCATATCAGACACCTCCACACAGCTGCAGTGCAATCGCGATTTCGATCGACCCAACATTGTGCCAGATATGCTGTTTCTAGCAGAGCAGGCGACATACGGTAACCACATTTAAATATGTGGAGGGCGGGCCAGGCCTCAAGGTCCCGGAGGTAACAGGTAGTATGAAAGACTAGTTCCATCGGTAAGTTATACTGTCAGGATACGAATATCCCTGTTGGAAATACTCCGAGGAGGATGACGTAACTATCTTGCAGAACTTCACAAAGTTGAAAGGACATGGATGGCATGGACTGCAGACATGGAAGATCACTGAGCCAACTGGCTGGCGTCCCATCCTTTCATCAGCTGATAAACCGCAATCACTAGTGACCGCTTCAATCTTCAAATAATTTGGATTCCGTATGTTTAAATGGCCGGGCTGGCCAAGGAAAATTTTCGCGGGGGTAATCCAAAATATCAGTGTAGAAAATCGATGTGAGCCACGCTGTAAAACCCCTTATGTATTGTTAAGTAACCGGGTGGTCATAAGGATCCGCATGAGCCAAAACCATCCCCTAAGTGCTGCGTAAGCCTTGCGTAAGCCAATATCTCCGTGAGCTCAACCCAGTGTCCAGCGACCAAAATCCAAAAAGCAAAGAAGCCGAGCAAGGGCCGATCCACCAGTCGCAGAACCACGGACTCAAATGAATCACAATGCTTCAGTCTGCGGTGTTTCGTATATTTAAAAATCCGTATTAGATGTAGTTACCGCATCAAAATGACTTGCCGCATTCAAGACTGGGAGGGAAGGAGATTGCTGGGGTAAAGCGCTTCCTTGTCTCCTGCACTCGTCTCAGCTCATTGTCACATTTGTCACTCCGTTCCACTTCAGCAATCCAGGTGCGACCCAAGAGAGGCGAGACGAGAGTGCCTCGAATGTAGGCGAGTATCGCTTGAGTCACGGCCTGTCCCGTATTATTTGGCAAAAGCACACTAAGCACGCTAAGCACGCTAAGCACGGAGGTGGCGGCACTGAGCTCCCAGATACTCGCATCGAGCTTGTTTCTTTTGCTGCCACAAGCTGCAAGAGTATCTATTGTATCCATTAAGTGCCCGGGTTGTTCAGTTGGTCCGTGTAACTTGCCGGATCCGAAAAGGGACATAGCTTTGCAGTTGCCTGGGAGTTTTGCTGGTGCCATTCCATGTCTAGCCAGATGTTCGCCCTGTGAGCATGATCTCTCTGCCCGCGCTGACACCCATGTTACGGACGGGGGGCTAATTCAAATAGAATAGAGTTCTTATTCATGTGCCTGTCCCCAATACAATAGCCAGAGCTGGGGGAAGTCGCAAGAAGATTCGCTAGGATGCTGAGCCATGCTGAGCCAATTGAAAGGGTTTTAAGATTTCGCCACCATATTTTCCCTTTGCAGCCGCATTTTTGAGCAGAGAACACTGCCAATGATTCGGAACATTGCATAGCCACAAGAGATGGAAGAACCAAAGCGGCTTAGCCATCCTGGTTTACGCTGCGTTTCACCTCGCTGCATATTTTCCAGAGTCAGAAGACTTGCATTATCCAATGAGGTTCTATTATTGAATTATTGAACTGTTCTATTTGAAACCAGGCCACAAAACTCTGGCAACCGCATACCATCGCCCCGCGCTCCTTCAGACGAAGATCGAAATGCCAAATCAGTGCTAGTGACTGCGGAAAGCAAAGTGAGCTGTTTTGCACTAAGATGTCCGATCTTTCACAGTCAAGTATAGTCAAGTACGAGGAGGGGAAATGGCTAAGGCTGAAATATGTTCAGTGAGCGACTTGCTGGCCCTGAAATTACTGCAGAAAACACAGAGTCTAAAATGTCTGCAAGTTGTCTACAAGCCTTCCCGAGGGAAATCCAATCCACTGATTCTCCATCACCTCGACAAACGATTTGTTTTGCTCAGACGGTTTGCAAAACAGCAGGGCCATTTCCTGTCATAAAAGGAATGCCTCAAAACAGGGACTCAGTGATAAAACACAGCTTTCTTGATTGATCGGATTCTGGGTGCGAGAAACATGGAGAATACCAGCGCGTTGAAACTTCTGGTGCAGCTTTCAAGGCAAAAAAAGCAAAGAGTTTAAGTAGACAGCCCTGCGTACTATGCGCACTCTGCAGATGTCGCTTATGATGTGTGGCAAAGTGCCGCGGGTCTAATATGGAAGTTTCAAGGGAGTCCTTCGATGCAGACAAGGAACAGCAGTGACAACGGTCGTCACCACTGCATTCACTATAACTATAACTGCTGCCATGTCTTGAGGCTATGAGCCGCATTTTCAACTTGTGACCGACAAAATCCAACAAAAGAGAGAGTGGTAACCCCCATTTCACGGCCACCTGAACCGTTGTCGCGCACACCTTCATGTGTACCCAACTCAACTGCATAGTATGGCAGATGGCAGCTAATTCCGAAGTCAACTCCCAAACAAAAGTGACACGGATTTTTGTCCGCTGCAGAGGCCTTCGCACTACCCCTTCCACACACTTTTGCACCTATCATTGGGGCCTCCGGTGAATTCACTACACGACCATTGCAACGTATTGCAGATGCGTCAGAAACTGTGATTGCTCTTCATGAGACAGAGATATCAGAGATAGCACTCCCACGGCATGCCGCAAGATGTGCGTGGCAGTGTAAAGGCTTGTGAAGTATCACGGCCCATACTGAAAAGTTGTTGAACTGCATCATTGATGTCACAGGAATTCCCTCACCAACGTAAATTGCCTGGACTGATAGATCTGATAACCACATTAAGCGTTCTTCTTTTGTTTAAAAGCGTCGTGATGGTAGCGCTTTTGAAGCCGCCTAGCTTCGCCCAGTCTCTTGCAAATTTGACTCGCAGTGTGACGCAAGAAGATGTGGATGCAGTTCATTCTACACCTTCTCGCACTTCACGCGAAGGAATTCACAGAAGAATCGGGTTACAGGGGATTGTGAGCCGACCGGGCGAAAAGGTGCGAAAAACGATCCGAAGAGCCTCATAGGGCCTAGGGCAGCCAGCCGCGTGTAAATCGAAAAAAATCTAAAGAATTGTCCAAGAAAGCCGGCGCAAAGGGCGACAGACTCTGCCAGTGACGTTCATCGAAATCTATCACGTCATTACCATTGTTGGCATCGTAGCAATTCATCTGTACAATTAAATCGATGTCACGACGTCACCCCCGAATGAACGAGGCAGAATTTTGAAATTAAGGAGACTAGAGAGATATGCATAGACAGTATCTAACCCTACGTGTACCCATATACCCCATACACAGCATCTAACCCTACCTGTAGCTCCCGCCTGCTAGCAACGCACATTGTTGACAACGAGCTCATGGTTGAGGCGCGACCGGGTGAGAGGGTAGAGATGAGAAGGATGGTGGAAAGAGAGTTGAAAGTGCCTGGAATGGCTGAAAGGGAAGTGAAGAGAATCACATGCGCACTACAATGTGCTTTCTCGGCATGGCTTTCTGGTTTCCAATTCTTGTCTATCTTGGCAGGGTACGATGGGAAACCGCGCCGAACAAGCTCCGGGATGAAGGAAACAAATCGATCCTATTTCGTCATAGAACATTTCCAAATTGTGTTTGGCGCGGCTATCTGGCATGGTTCTTGTATGCGCGTACTCCAATGAAAGCGGGGAGGGCACCATGCTTTTCATTGGCCGTAAACAGAAAGTATCTCTTTGGAAAGAGGTTGATTGATGTTGATTGGAGTTGTTGATGTTTATGATTATTTGGAGCCGTATGGTGGGTAGCGGCAAGAATTTTTTGGAGATATTCCACCGGTGCAGGGAAAGGACCTCAATACCTGCACAGGTTTCACCTTGTTTTTCTATGTTTCCCTAGAGCGTCTGAGCGCAGGGTTCTTCCAATAGTAGGGGTCTGTCTCTCATCTTCACATCTTCTCATCTTCACACCTTCTCATCTTCACATCTTCTCATCTTCACACCTTCTCATCTTCACATCTTCTCATCTTCACACCTTCTCATCTTCACATCTTCTCATCTTCACACCTTCTCATCTTCACATCTTCTCATCTTCACATCTTCTCTCACATCTTCGCATCTTCACATCTCTCTCACACTTCCACACCTTCTCATCTTCACATCTCATCTTCACATCTTCTCATCTTCACATCTTCTCATCTTCACACCTCATCTTCACATCTTCTCATCTTCACATCTTCTTCATCTTCATCTTCACATCTTCTCATCTTCACATCTTCTCATCTTCACATCTTCACATCTTCTCATCTTCACATCTTCTCATCTTCACACCTTCTCATCTTCACATCTTCTCATCTTCACACCTTCTCATCTTCACATCTTCTCATCTTCACACCTTCTCATCTTCACATTTCTCACCTTCACACCTTCTCATCTTCACTTCTCATCTCACATCTTCACATCTTCTCATCTTCACATCTTCTCATCTTCACACCTTCTCATCTTCACATCTTCTCATCTTCACATCTTCTCATCTTCACATCTTCTCATCTTCACATCTGCTCATCTTCACATCTTCTCATCTTCACATCTTCTCATCTTCACATCTTCACATCTGCTCATCTTCACATCTGCTCATCTTCACATCTTCTCATCTTCACATCTTCTCATCTTCACATCTTCTCATCCTTCTCATCTTCACATCTTCTCATCTTCACATCTTCTCATCTTCACATCTTCTCATCTTCACATCTGCTCATCTTCACATCTGCTCATCTTCTCCCATCTTCACATCTTCTCATCTTCACATCTTCCCATCTTCACACACACTCTCTCATCTTCACATCTTCTCATCTTCACACATCTTCACATCTTCTCATCTTCACATCTTCTCATCTTCACATCTTCACATCTTCTCATCTTCACAGCTGCTCATCTTCACATCTTCTCATCTTCACCTCTTCTCATCTTCTTCTCATCTTCACATCTTCACATCTTCTCATCTTCACATCTTCACATCTGCTCATCTTCACACCTTCTCATCTTCACTTCTTCACATCTTCTCACCTTCACATCTTCACATCTGCTCATCTTCACATCTCCACATCTGCTCATCTTCACACCTTCTCATCTTCACATCTTCACATCTTCTCATCTTCACATCTTCACATCTTCACACCTTCTCATCTTCACATCTTCTCATCTTCACATCTTCTCATCTTCTCATCTTCACATCTTCACATCTGCTCATCTTCACATCTGCTTATCTTCACAACTTCTCATCTGCTCATCTTCACATATTCTCATTTTCAGATCTCACTTCACATCTTCTCATCTTCACATCTTCTCATCTTCACATCTTCTCATCTTCGCATCTTCTCATCTTCACATCTTCTCATCTTCACATCTTCTCATCTTCACATCACTCTTCTCATCCTTCACTCCTCTCATCTTCACATCTTCCACATCTTCTCATCGTCACATCTTCTCATCTTCACATCTTCTCATCTTCACATCCTCTCATCTTCACATCCTCTCATCTTCACATCTTCTCATCTTCACATCTTCTCATCTTCACATCTTCTCATCTTCACATCTTCACATCTTCACATCTTCTCAACTTCACATCTTCTCATCCTCCCATCTTCTTCTCATCTTCTCATCTTCACCTCTTCTCACATCTTCTCACATCTTCACATCCTCTCATCTTCACATCTTCTCATCTTCACATCTTCTCATCTTCACATCCTCTCATCTTCACATCTTCTCATCTTCACATCTTCTCATCTTCACATCTTCTCATCTTCGCATCTTCACATCTTCTCATCTTCACATCTTCTCATCTTCACATCTTCTCATCCTCCCATCTTCTCATCCTCCCATCTTCTCCTCATCTTCACATCTTCTCACATCTTCTCACATCTTCTCACATCTTCTCACATCTTCTCACATCTTCTCACATCTTCTCACATCTTCTCACCTCTTCTCATCTTCACATCTTCTCACATCTTCTCATCTTCAGACTTCTCATCTTCAACATGCTTCACATCATGGCTCCAACTTCACACCTTCTCATTTCACAATCTTCACATCTTCACATCTTCTCATCTCACATCTTTCTCTCACCTTCACATCTTCACATCTTCTCATCTTCACATCTTCTCATCTGCACAGCTGCTCATCTTCACATCTTCTCATCTTCACAGCTGCTCATCTTCACATCTTCTCATCTTCACATCTTCTCATCTTCACATCTTCTCATCTTCACATCTTCTCATCTCACATCTTCTCCTCTTCTCGTCTTCACAATCTGCACATCTTCTCAATCTTCACAACTTCACATCTGCCATCTCTTCAACACCTTCTCATCTGCACAGTCTTCAACATTTTCTCATCTTCAACATCTCACAGTCATATCTCATCTTCACGACATCCTTCACATCTGCCTCATCGTCACAAACCTTCTCATCTTCACATCTCGCCGCTTCACATCTTCACATCTGCTCATCGTCACCCCTTCTCATCTTCACATCTTCACATCTTCCAATCCTTCACATCTCACATCTTCTCATCTTCACAATCCCACATCTGGCTGCTCATCTTCAACACCGGTCTCATTCTTCCCACAGCGGCACCTTCTCATCTTCCTGTCATTTCTTCTCCTCTTCACATCTTCTCCTCTTTACATCTTCTCATCCCTCATCTTCACATCTTCACATCTTCTCATCTTCACATCTTCTCATCTTCACATCTTCTCATCTTCACATCTTCTCATCTTCACATCTTCTCATCTTCACACCTTCTCATCTTCACACCTTCTCATCTTCACACCTTCTCATCTTCACATCTTCTCATCTTCACATCTTCTCACTTCACATCTTCGCATCTTCACATCTTCTCATCTTCACATCTTCTCATCTTCACATCTTCTCATCTTCACATCTTCTCATCTTCACATCTTCTCATCTTCACATCTTCTCATCTCACACACCTTCTCAAATCGTCACATCTCTCATCTTCACATCCTCGTTCTCTTCACATCTTGCATCCTCTGCTCATATTCAACACCTCTCATCTTCACATCTCTCATCTTCACGTCTTTCACTTCTGTGCTCATTGTCAACAAGACCATTCTCATTGTCACATCATTCTCAGCTTCAACCCAATCTTCTCATCTTCACATCTTCACATCTGCTCATCTTCACACCTTCTCATCTTCACATCTTCTCATCTTCACATCTTCATCTTCTCATCTTCACATCTTCACATCTGCTCATCTTCACGTCTGCTTATCTTCAAAACTTCTCATCTGCTCATCTTCACATATTCTCATTTTCAGATCTCACTTCACATCTTCTCATCTTCACATCTTCTCATCTTCACATCTTCTCATCTTCGCATCTTCTCATCTTCACATCTTCTCATCTTCACATCTTCACATCTTCACATCTTCACATCTTCTCATCTTCACATCTGCTCATCTTCACACCTTCTCATCTTCACATCTTCTCATCTTCACATCTTCTCATCTTCTCATCTTCACATCTTCACATCTGCTCATCTTCACATCTGCTTATCTTCACAACTTCTCATCTGCTCATCTTCACATATTCTCATTTTCAGATCTCACTTCACATCTTCTCATCTTCACATCTTCTCATCTTCACATCTTCTCATCTTCGCATCTTCTGCTCATCTTCACATCTGCTCATCTTCATATCTTCTCATCTTCACATCTTCACATCCTCACATCTTCACATCTTCTCCTCTTGCCCTCTTGCCCTCTTGCCCTCTCCTTCTTTTCTATTTCTTCTGAAGGCGGGGGCAGGGGCAGTGCCAACGAGACGGCACGAAATGCAACCCTTTCGCACGAAACGAGGTTCGATCGCCAAAAACTGAGGTAAAATTGCGATTTCAAGGTGTCCGGCGCAACCTTTTAGCACGAAACGAGGTTCGATCGCCAAAAACTGTGGTAAAATTGCGATTTGAAGGTGTCCGGCGCAACCCTTTCGCACGAAACGAGATTCGATCGTCAAAAACTGGGGTAAAAGTGTGAGTTCAAGTCGTCCCGCGCAACCCTTTCGCACGAAACGAGGTTCGATCGTCAGAAACTGAGGTAAAATTGCGATTTCACTTGTCCCGCGAACCTTTTCGCACGAAATGAGGTTCGATCGTCAAAAACTGAGGTAAAATTGCGATTTCAACTTGGCCGGCGCAACCCTTTCGCACGAAACGAGGTTCGATCGTCAAAAACTGAGGTAAAATTGCGATTTCAACTTGTCCCGCGCAACCCTTTGTGTGTAAAAGCGTCTGTGTGTAAAAGCTTTTGTGTGTTGCTCTGTGTGTGCAAGCGTCTGCGTGTAAAAGCTTTTGTGTGCAAAAGCGTCTGTGTGTCAAAGTGTTTGTGTGTAAAAGTGTCTGTGCGTGTGTGTGTCAATGTTTTTGTGTAAAAGTGTCTGTGTGTAAAAGCGTCTGTGTGTAAAAGCGTCTGTGTGTAAAAGTGTCTGTGTGTCAAAGTGTTTGTGTGTAAAAGTGTCTGTGTGTAAAAGCGTCTGTGTGTAAAAGCGTCTTTGTGTAAACGCATCTGTGTGTAAAAGTGTCTGTGTGTAAAAGCGTCTGTGTGTAAAAGCGTCAGTGTGTAAAAGTGTTAGTGTGTAAAAGCGTCTGTGTGTAAAAGCTTTTGTGTGTTACTCTGTGTGTGCAAGCGTCTGTGTGTAAAAGCTTTTGTGTGTAAAAGTGTCTGTGTGTCAAAGTGTTTGTGTGTAAAAGCGTCTGTGTGTAAAAGCGTCTGTGTGTAAAAGTGTCTGTGTGTGTCAATGTTTTTGTGTAAAAGTGTCTGTGTGTAAAAGCGTCTGTGTGTAAAAGCGTCTGTGTGTAAAAGTGTCTGTGTGTAAAAGCGCCTGCCTGTAAAAGTTTCTCTGTGTAAGGGGTTCTCTGTGTAAAAGTTTGCTCTGTGTAAAAGCTTCTGTGTGTAAAAGTGTTCGCGATGCAAACTATTGTCTTGTACTTATGCTATATATTGTCTTGATACTCCTCGTCTCAACTGCCTATAACAAGAGAAGATCCTGCTCCTCTACGCTCTCGGGCCATCCGTCGTCTAGTTTTTCTTTCCTATTTTGCCAAAATAGGATTTAGGTCCGAGCTGCCAATTTTCCAGGAAACAATGCTATTGTCCTTCTTACCGGGTAGGGGTATCCACAGAAAATGGACCCTTTAGGCCGACATTGTCCTCCTAATACTCGATTAGATGTTGGATGGAGCCGTTGCTGGGTGCATCCAGGTGCAACCGCAGGAGATTGGTTTGTTTTTAGCTAACCGACCATGCGTGCTGCCAGGCCAAGCGTGTTCAACGACATCAGCCGCGACAAGAACCTCACCCTAATTTCGGTTTTCAAACAACCTCACCTAGTGTCATTTCGAATTAAAAGTAAGGTACGACCCAAGAAATATCGAAAATTGGTCAGATTCATGTTTCATTTTTTTTGGATGTGCAGCACATATCAGCACGCGTTTTTGCAGCAGACGTGGTGTCAGTGTGAGCATCGCCAGCTCAAGATGTGTCTCAGAAAACTGTGATTTGTTTGTGCACCGTGTGTAGGATCAGGATGTGGTGTCCTACAGTTTGGATGAAACTCAGGCAGCCAAGATTCAACTTGAAGTTTCATGAACTATTTCAACATTCGGCAAAGAAGACTAGGCTGAAATTTGCTGAAATCCAAGTTCAGTTGAAGCATTGAAAACCCACAGAGCTCGGCACACAGGGATATCCCATGGGTTCATGCTGATGCTGAGTCCAGTGGATGGACACTGTTTGGAATTACCCTCAAGGACCTTCAATAGAAAAGTTTTTGCCTATTGAAATCGAAAGCGTCGTCTCTGTCGTCACTCCTATCCATTGAACCGATTGGGTTTGTGCAGTTTGCCAAGTGCATTTATCCTGTCACGCAGTCGACACAGTCATTTGCCAATTGCACCAATTGCATATTTATTGTACAACCTTGCCCCATTTGCGGTTTGCAAACCATGAGAGTGTGAAGACATCCCCGAACAGTTGCTGTGTTGAGAATCCGCGAAGTGTTGGGGCCAGGACAAGATAAATACCAAGACATCAGACATCCATGTTGATGTGTTGCAAGTGGTCTTGCCAGTGGCCTTTCATGGAATCTAGGTCGCAATAGCGACACAATAGCATCTACACACATATCTACACCGCAACAAAGTTTTGAGATTCTTTGAGCATTCCTGCCTCTCATATCTTTCAACAGGCTGTTGGCTGCGAGCATCATGGCAGAATAGAAAGGAGGAATGCGTTTATGGTTTGGGAGCGGTACATTCCTGAAAATGCACCTTGGCTGTGCAGCATGGGGTCAGCCCACCAAACAGTCAGGTTAACGCTTGAACACTTGCAGAAAAGGTTTGAAGAGGCATGCAATATGACGCATATGACATCCACCATCCTTTGCACCCTGAGATATGCTGAGTATAACAAGATCAAACAGACCAACCTTGTGAGCGTGCGCCTTCCGAAACAGGCACAAGGATGACAAATAGATCTTGGATGCTTGTTGCCAATGGACAAGAGTAGCTGCAGATTGCAACTGCGTATCGGCAGCTAGATCCTAGTCGCAAGCCAGCCATGCAAATCTGCATACGTGTTGGCTGTTCTTGCCTCCAGACAGGTATTTGCTGCATTCCGGGACCTGTTGACATACAAAGCCAGTAGTTGAATCTGTGCACCTACCCCACCACTATCACGAGATCAAAGAGGCAACAAAATCTTGTGAATGCTCGATGCCCCGAACAGGGACAAGGATGACAACGGCTTTCGATTCCGGTCATTTCTTTCTGTTTGGGTTTGGCTTCGATCCGTGCAATCCCTGTTGCCTACACGTGTCCTTCATGCAGAAATGTAGGAGAAGGCAGCAGCACTTGGGGCATAGCCGCAACTGCGCACACAGCAAACATTTCCAAGAGAGAAGATCTCGGATGCTTGTTGCCAATGGACAAGAGTAGCTGCAGATTGCAACTGCGTATCGGCATTCTCCCATGCCCACACCGGTCATTTGCTGCATACACTGCTTCAGAATTCTGAGCGGGTTTCAGCTGTCAAGATACCCATCATGTGCTGCAACTGAGCGTTCTGGGGGTGTTTCCTTGGAAAAGTATTTCAGCATAGTGTTGCCTTCTTTTGGTTTGCCTGTTCGGGTCTGTCAACCTTCAGCTGGATTCTAGTCGCAAGCCAGCCATGCAAATCTGCATACGTGTTGGCTGTTCTTGCCTTCAGACAGGTATTTGCTGCATTCCGGGACCTCTTGACATGCAAAGCCAGTGGTTGAATCTGTGTACCTACCCCACCACTATCACGAGATCAAAGAGGCAACAGAATCTTGTGAATGCTCGATGCCCCAAACAGGCACAAGGGATGGGATGGCAACAGCACATGCAAGCCATTGTTTGTCGATGTTTGTGCCATGGATGCCACATGACTCACACACATCCGCGGCAAAAGAATTGACGAAACAGCGGCGGAGAGCTCCAAGTTCATTCCCGGGAATCCATGCCTTTCAGCTGTCAAGTGGCTCAAGGAACGAAGTGTCATTTGAGTCGGTCCTCGGCAATATCGGAAAAACAATGCTTGGCATATGCTTGGCATGTTGGGCACGCCCAAAGTGAACGCATTGCCGTTGCAAAGTGTGCATTCTTTTTGGTTGAATGGCGGAGCAAAAGCGACAGCATCCAACATGTGGCGCCCTTCTCCAACAATATTAGCCTTGGCAAAGCCAAAGATGAAGCATGGCATGGCAAAACACGCATTATAAACACACAGCCGGGAACAAGTCGAACAATCCCCTCACCTCAGAGTTTTCCTGATCCTCGTGCCACTAGCGTAGTTCTGGAGTGAACACCACTGGACTGACGATGTTTCTCTTGAACCATCTTGAACCATCTTGAACCTCAGGTGCTCCCCAGGGTATAGCAGGGTTGCTTTGACACGGTGACACATTCGTGAAGATGCCTTCAGGGTTGCCAGCTGATCGGATACGGTGGTTCTCTGTAGGACTTGTTGGCGTGGGGTCCATCCTGCCATGTAATTATCGGTTCCGAAACATCACAAATTGACAAACCCTAAGGATTGACATTTGGACCTCGATGGCTTGAAACAGCTTGCAGCCCGGCAAGTGTAGCATATGTAGCTTAGTTTCAATGACACTCCGTGGGGCCTTCTGTGCTGAGATTTGCGACTGCGACTTGTGAAATGCGAATTCGATTGAATTTGGATAACCCTCCGCCTGGTCCAAGGTAGTGCAAGTCAGTTGCAAGTCCGTTCTATTCTGAAGTGTCTCAACCTTTATTCGTCGAAAAAACTTCACTCGTCAAAGTTTCGTACTTGCAAGCTTACCCAAGAGGATGTCCAGAAGACCTTGGAGTGCAGGCGTGGCTGATGGTAGATATCCAAACTAGCTTATTCATGTGCGCATGGCTCCAAAGCATTTCAGAAAGTGTGCTCAGGCATCTCAGGATTTCCTCTAACGCGTCGCTCTTGTGACTTCATCAGTAGCTTCATGCTGCGAACTTATCAGTCTAGTGGTATGAAAGGCATCGAAAGACATTTCTGGCTGCTCAACTCCCCATGTGGGTGTGGATGAAAAATGGATGTCCTTTTGTTCCTATCCCACACATGTCTTGGAATGGCCAGGCAGATGAACCGGGTGCATTTTGAGAGCCCAACACATGCCCCGCATAGATTCTGCATTGAGAGTGCTCCAACAACTTCCGCCACAGCTACGGCGCCGGTAGGAACGTAGGAAAGATGTCAACAGTTCTTGCATTGAGCTTGGAAGGTTGTGCCAGATGTCCTGCATGGAAAAGGTTCAGTTGGATGCGGGATTTTACCCATAGGCAGCATAGCGGGACCTGCTTGAACGTCGTCAACGATAAACCTTCAGCTG
Organism: Cladocopium goreaui; assembly: GCA_947184155.2. Taxonomy (NCBI): domain Eukaryota; class Dinophyceae; order Suessiales; family Symbiodiniaceae; genus Cladocopium; species Cladocopium goreaui. The sequence goes on from CAMXCT020001035.1 coordinate 40,990, forward strand.
ATACAAGTGTGATTCCTTGTCATGTCACCACGTCCTAAAGGGTCAAAAGGCAAGAAGTCAAATGACGCTTCATCTCTTGCAATGGATTATCCGCTTGGAAGAGAATGCGGTAGCAGACTCCTGCTTGTGAACCTTTGCTGAAAGAACCCTGAAGCGATGGGCTGTAACTGCATAGAAAAAGCTAGGACAAAGAGGTCCATGCCATTCAACGCCAGTGGTTTACATGCTAAACACCAGGGCGTTCATAGGCTCATAGCTATTCCCAAGCAACACGACGTACTCACGAACTCTGCAGATCTAGCTTCAATGACTGCAATCACCAAGATCTGGTACCAGTCCGAGTGGGCTGGATTGAAGGGAGAACTTGAACTTGAACCTGTGACCAACGATGGAGCTTGAATCAAGCGAATGTTGTAGATGTGTCAGATGTGCTGTCCATTTGTTGCTACCAAGTCACGGCGCTAGTGCGAGTGATGCCTGCCCAATCCTTTGTGCAATGCTTGACTATGCGTTTCAGTAGTTTCTTGCTCCCAGCGACTTCGCTGCCACACCATGAATGACACGTACTGCACCGGCGCTGGGCAAGCACCCATGTGGTCAACATCCATTCCGCCATGCAGACTGCATTCAGAGTTGTGCAGAAGCACAGGTTGTTCTCAATCTCGGCCAGGTAATGACTGTCAATATTGTCAATGATCAAGCTGATGTCTCGTGTTTGCGATCCAGAGCCAAAGATGCCTGGGCCAAAGCAAAGCATCATTGAAAGTCAAGCTGCATTTGGTGTGTTTGTGCAAGGGGTAAGGACAAAGCTATCGGAAAGCGATCGAAAGGAGGGCTCAGCAAGGTCAGGTTCAGGTGCGGCGCATGTGGGCGGGTCCTTTACACTTGCATGCCAAGTGCAGTGCCAAGTGCAGTGCCAAGTGCAGTCAAGCTTTCAATGATTCGGGCGGGATGTTTGTGTTTGAACATCACTTTGCCACTGCTGTCTCAATGTTCTCACACCTGTCGGCAACATGCATACTGTTGGCGACAAAGCGCGGTCGTAGTCCAATCTCTCCAAGCAGATTCAAAGCATGGCTTCGGTGACCGTTTGTGCATCTTTAGCCGGTATCGACGATCGTTCGCGGCAAGGATCATGTTAGGCACAGCATACAGGCGATCCACAGCCCTTGGCTAGAGCTCAACTAGTCTTGGAATGGCCAGGCAGATGAACCGGGTGAATTTTGACAGCCCAACACATGCCCCGCATAGATTCTGCATTGAGAGTGCTCCAACAACTTCCGCCACAGCTACGGCGCCGGTAACGTAGGAAAGATGTCAACAGTTCTTGCATTGAGCTTGGAAGGGTGTGCCAGATGTCCTGCATGGAAAAGGTTCAGTTGGATGCGGGGTTTTACCCATAGGCAGCATAGTGGGACCTGCTTGAACGTCGTCAACGATAAACCTTCAGCTGATACATGTGTGATTCCTTGTCATGTCACCACGTCCTAAAGGGTCAAAAGGCAAGAAGTCAAATAACGCTTCATCTCTTGCAATGGATTATCCGCTTGGAAGAGAATGCGGTAGCAGACTCCTGCTTGTGAACCTTTGCTGAAAGAACCCTGAAGCGATGGGCTGTAACTGCAGAGAAAAAGCTAGGACAAAGAGGTCCATGCCATTCAACGCCAGTGGTTTACATGCTAAACACCAGGGCGTTCATAGGCTCATAGCTATTCCCAAGCAACACGACGTACTCACGAACTCTGCAGATCTAGCTTCAATGACTGCAATCACCAAGATCTGGTACCAGTCCGAGTGGGCTGGATTGAAGGGAGAACTTGAACTTGAACCTGTGACCAACGATGGAGCTTGAATCAAGCGAATGTTGTAGATGTGTCAGATGTGCTGTCCATTTGTTGCTACCAAGTCACGGCGCTAGTGCGAGTGATGCCTGCCCAATCCTTTGTGCAATGCTTGACTATGCGTTTCCGTAGTTTCTTGCTCCCAGCGACTTCGCTGCCACACCATGAATGACACGTACTGCACCGGCGCTGGACAAGCACCCATGTGGTCAACATCCATTCCGCCATGCAGACTGCATTCAGAGTTGTGCAGAAGCACAGGTTGTTCTCAATCTCGGCCAGGTAATGACTGTCAATATTGTCAATGATCAAGCTGATGTCTCGTGTTTGCGATCCAGAGCCAAAGATGCCTGGGCCAAAGCAAAGCATCATTGAAAGTCAAGCTGCATTTGGTGTGTTTGTGCAAGGGGTAAGGACAAAGCTATCGGAAAGCGATCGAAAGGAGGGCTCAGCAAGGTCAGGTTCAGGTGCGACGCATGTGGGCGCTGGGTCGGCCTGCAAGTGTGAAATCGCGTTTGAACTCTTCTGCAAGATAATCCTTTGTTTAGTTTATAAATGATATGTAGGCAACCTGTTGCCTGTTTACATGGAGACAAGACAATGATCGCGCCTGTTTACATCAAAGAAACTTTTGCTTACCCGGTGTTGCTTACAACCCAAGTGTGACGTTTCCATGCGGAATGCACCACACGGGACATCAGGAAAGCCAATTGGCAAATCAAAAAAGTCAGCATATTGATAAATTGATAAAGCACAAGCCAAGTTGCCACATGTCCCGTAGAAGGGTTCTAGCTGCAATAAGATCAATCATGTCGCATTTGCAGCTGCATCAGGAAACCATACCAGAAGTCCTGGTTCCATGTTTCACCAGGCCTCTTAATTGAAAGAACTCGAAGTGCAATTCTGAAAAAAGATCGGCACATGTTTCGGTTACAATCCGGATGCAGGCATTGCATTCGACCATGTGTACAGGTTTTGATACCCTAAATCCGACAAAGTCTCTTTTTCCAACTGTGACAGTTCCATGCGGAATGCACCACACGGGACATCAGGAAAGCCAATTGGCAAATCAAAAAAGTCAGCATATTGATAAATTGATAAAGCACAAGCCAAGTTGCCACATGTCCCGTAGAAGGGTTCTAGCTGCAATAAGATCAATCATGTCGCATTTGCAGCTGCATCAGGAAACCATACCAGAAGTCCTGGTTCCATGTTTCACCAGGCCTCTTAATTGAAAGAACTCGAAGTGCAATTCTGAAAAAAGATCGGCACATGTTTCGGTTACAATCCGGATGCAGGCATTACATTCGTCCATGTGTGCAGGTTTTGATACCCTAAATCCGACAAGGTCTCTTTTTCCAACTGTGACAGTTCCATGCGGAATGCACCACACGGGACATCAGGAAAGCCAATTGGCAAATCAAAAAAAGTCAGCATATTGATAAATTGATAAAGCACAAGCCAAGTTGCCACATTTCCGGTACGAGGGTTCTAGCTGCATTTAAGATGAAGCAGACTGGCAGCTGCATCAGAAAACCATACCAGAACTCCTGGTTCCATGTTTCACCATGTCTCTTAATTAAAAGAACTCGAAGTGCAATTCTGAAAAAGGATCGGCACATGTTTCGGTTACAATCCGGATGCAGGCATTACATTTGTCCATGTGTGCAGGTTTTGATACCCTAAATCCGACAAGGTCTCTTTTTCCAACTGTGACAGTTCCATGCGGAATGCACCACACGGGACATCAGGAAAGCCAATTGGCAAATCAAAAAAAGTCAGCATATTGATAAATTGATAAAGCACAAGCCAAGTTGCCACATTTCCGGTACGAGGGTTCTAGCTGCATTTAAGATGAAGCAGACTGGCAGCTGCATCAGAAAACCATACCAGAACTCCTGGTTCCATGTTTCACCATGTCTCTTAATTAAAAGAACTCGAAGTGCAATTCTGAAAAAGGATCGGCACATGTTTCGGTTACAATCCGGATGCAGGCATTACATTTGTCCATGTGTGCAGGTTTTGATACCCTAAATCCGACAAGGTCTCTTTTTCCAACTGTGACAGTTCCATGCGGAATGCACCACACGGGACATCAGGAAAGCCAATTGGCAAATCAAAAAAGTCAACATATTGATAAATCGATAAAGCACAAGTGTCACAAGAACAA
>CAMXCT020001035.1:50000-55476 GCA_947184155.2 Cladocopium goreaui
GTACTGGAACGTGCTTTGTGCAAGCTTTGTCGTTCAAAGTAGTACCGGGAAGTACTTTTTGCAAGGTTTGTAGTACAAAGTATTGCTGGGAAGTGGTTTGTGAAAGCTTTGTGGTACAAACTAGTACTGGGAAGTAGTTTGTGAAAGCCTTGCAGTACAAAGTAGCGCTTTGTGCAAGCTTTGTAGTACAAAGTAGTACTGGGAAGCGCTTTGTGCAAGCTTTGTAGTACAAAGTAGTACTGGAATGTGCTTTGTGCAAGCTTTGTAGTACAAACTAGTACTAGGAAGTATTTTGTGCGAGCTTTGTAGTACAAAGTAGTACTGGGAAGTGCTTTATGGAAGCTGTGTAGTACAAAGTAGTACTGGGAAGTGCTTTGTGCAAGCTTTGCGGTACAAAGTAGTACTGGGAAGTGCTTTGTGCAAGCTTTGTGGTACAAAGCAGTACTTGGAAGTGCTTTGTGCAAGCTTTGTAGTACAAAGTAGTACTGGGAAGTAGTTTGTGCAAGCTTTGTAGTACAAAGTATTACTGGGAACGACTTTGTGCAAGCTTTGTAGTACAAAGTAGTACTGGGAAGTGCTTTGTGCAAGCTTTTTCGAAGGAAGTTTAGAAGTGAAACTTCCGACAATATGGACAGTTGAAAAGCAGAGGTGAGAAGAGTCAGAAGAGAAAAGATCAGAAGAAAGAAGATGCAGGTGCGCGAAAAGGTAGGAACGTCGTGAAACACTGAAAGTCGCAAAAGACTGTGTTTTCCCAATGATTTGGGGCTCCGGAGGGTCGAAAAGTAGGCTCGCTAAAGCGGCGGGTGCGGAGCCAGCTGGCCAGAGGAGAGATGAAAAATTGCACGCCGTTGTGGCGCGAAGCACATTTCCAAGTCAAAATGTACAAAACACACCATTGTCGGACCACTTTTGGAAGTTGAGATGTCGAAAAAGTGCACGCCGTTGCGGCTCGAAGCACATTTCCAAGTCAAAATGTACAAAACACACCATTGTCGGACCACTTTTGGAAGTTGAGATGTCGAAAAAGTGCACGCCGTTGTGGCGCGATGCACATTTCCAAGTCAAAATGTACAAACCACACCATTCTCGGACCACTTTTGGAAGTTGAGATGCCGAAAAAGTACGTGCCGTTGTGGCGCGAAGCACATTTCGAAGTCAAAAGTGTAAGAAACTGAGGGTTTTGAGCCTTTTTTGACGTTAAGTGGTCGAAAAAGTAGACACTGATTAACTTAACTAACTTGACTAACTTAACTAACTTCACTAACTTAACTACCCTAACTTCGACGACAACAGCAACAGCAACAACAACAACAACAACACCAACCACAACAACTACAACTACAACAACTACAACTACAACTACACAACTACAACTACAAATAGGACTACAACTACAACAACTACAGCTACAACTACGACAACTACAACTACAACAACAACGACAACAACAGCAACAACAACAACAAACAACAACAACTACTACTACTACTACAACTACAACTACAACTACAACAACAACTACTACTACAACTACAACTACTACAACAACAACTACTACTACAACTACAACTACAACTACACAACAACTACAACTAGAACTACAACTACAACAACTACAGCTACAACAACAACAACAACAACCACAACCACAACAACAACTACAACTACAACTACAACTACAACGACACTACACAACAACTACAACTACAACAACAACTACAACTACAACAACTACAACTACAACTACACAACAACTACAACTACAAAACAACTACAGCTACAACTATATGACTGCAACTACACTACACTAATTACATTACACCACAACTACAACTCCACTACGCTACAACTACAACTACAGTTGCAGTACATCACAGTACATCCAGCAGTTGTGGGTGAGGTGACCACCGCAACCATTGCAACCACTCCAGCAAACACAATTCCAACCACCTTTCGGTCAATCAGTGGATTCGCTCTGCCATCCGTGATTCACAACAACCAACGTCTCCTATAGGTTTCCTATTCTGAAACTTCCGCCACCGCCTTGTGCGGTACTACTGGTACTACAAAGTAGTACTGGGAAGTACTGTTTGCAAGCTTTGTAGTGCAAAGTAGTACTGGGTGCAAGCTTTGCATAGTACAAAGTATTGCTGGGAAGTGGTTTGTGCAAGCTTTGTAGTACAAACTAGTACTGGGAAGTACTTTGTGCAAGCTGTGTGGTACAAAGTAGCACTGGGAAGTGCTTTGTGCAAGCTTTGGTAGTACAAACTAGTACTGGGAAGTGCTTTGCGCAAGCTTTGTAGTAGTACAAAGTAGTACTGGGAAATAGTTTCTGCAAGCTTTGTAGTACACAGTAGTACTGGGAAGTGCTTTGTGCAAGCTTTGTAGTACAAGGTAGTACTGGGAAGTGCTTTGTGCAAGCTTTGTAGTACAAAGTAGTACTGGGAAGTAGTTTGTGCAAACTTTGTAGTACAAAGTAGTACTGGGAAGTGCTTTGTGCAAGTTTTGTAGTAAAAAGTAGTACTGGGACGTGCTTTGTGCAAGTTTTTTGGTAGTACAAAGTATTTTGTAAAAACTCTTCTGTGTAAATGCATCTGTGTCTTAAGCTGTCTGACGTGCAGAAGAGCCGAGATGAGTTAAGACTAGCTTCGGTGAGATGAGAAAGGTTGAGCGGCGCTCAGATGACATGAAAATAGCCGAGAAGAACTTAGCTGACATATGGGAAGACATGAAATGAGATGAGAAGAGCTCAGATGAGACGAGTTGAGATGAAGTGCAAGTGTGAAGTGTGGGGTGTGGGGTGTGAAGAGCGCAATGTGAAGTGTGAGGAAAGTGTTTGCTTGACGTTGCATTGGACCGGGGTAGCACGCAGGTCATGTTCTTGGACAACAACACGGCAACAGCTTCGCACAAAGCACGCACGCACGGGCCTGGCTGGCGCACGGCGCATGCAAGTTCTCGAAGTAGTACTGGGAAGTGGTTCATGAAAGCTTAGATGACATAGGAGAATAGATGAGATGAGAAGAGATGAGCTGGGATAAGGTGAGAAGAGCTCAGATGAGATGAAGTGTGGAGTGTGAAGAGTGCAGTGTGAAGTGTGGGGCGTGAAGAGTGCAGTGTGAAGTGTGAAGTGTGGAGTATGAAGAAAGCAGTGAGAAGTGAGAAGTGCAGACTGTGAGTGGGGAATGTGAAGTGTGGAGTCTTAAGAGTGCAGTGTAAAGTGAAGTGTGGAGTGCGAAGAGCGCAGTGTGAAGTGCGAAGTGTGGAGTGTGAAGAGTGCAGTGAGAAATGTGAAGTAAAAGATTTTGTGTGTAAAAACTTGCTGTGTGTAAACGCTTCTCTGTGTCTAAAAGCGTCTCTGTGCAAAAGTTTCTGTGTGTGTGTGTAAACTCTTGCTGTGTGTGAAAGCTTGCTGTGTGTAAAACCTTCTCTGTGTAAAAGCTTGTTGTGTGTAAAAGCTTCTCTGTGTCTAAAAGCTTCTCTGTTTAAAAAGCTTGCTGTGTGTGTAAACGCTTGCCATGTGTAAAAAGCACTGTGTGTAAGCGTTCTGTGTGTAAATGCTTGCTGTGTGTCTGAAAGCTTGCTGTGTGTAAAAGATTTTGTGTGTAAAAACTTGCTGTGTGTAAACGCTTCTCTGCGTGTAAAAGCGTCTCTGTGCAAAAGTTTCTGTGTGCGTGTATACGCTTGCCATGTGTAAAAGCACTGTGTGTAAGTGTTCTGTGTGTAAACGCTTGCTGTGTGTGAAAGCTTGCTGTGTGTAAAAGCTTCTCTGTGTAAAAGCTTGTTGTGTGTAAAAGCTTCTCTGTGTGTAAAAGCTTCTCTGTTTAAAAAGCTTGCTGTGTGTAAAAGCTTCTCTGCGAAAGAACTTGCTGTGTGTCAAAGCTTTCTTTGTGCCAGCTTGTTTAAAAAGCCTGCTGTGTGTACAAGCTTCTCTGCGAAAGAACTTGCTGTGTGTAAAAGCTTTCTTTGTGCCAACTTTGTATCACAAACTAGTACTGGGACGTACTTTGTGCAAGGTTTGTAGCACCAGTAGTACCGCACAAGGCGGTGGCGGTAGTTTCAGAATAGGAAACCTATAGGAGACGTGGTTGTTGTGAATCACGGATGGCAGAGCGAATCCACTGATTGACCGAAAGGTGGTTGGAATTGTGTTTGCTGGAATGGTTGCAATGGTTGCAGTGGTCACCTCACCCACAACTGCTGGATGTAGTGTGATGTACTGCAACTGTAGTTGTAGTTGTAGCGTAGTGGAGTTGTAGTTGTGGTGTAATGTAATTAGTGTAGTGTAGTTGCAGTCATATAGTTGTAGAAGATGTTGTAGATGTAGTTGTTTTGTAGTTGTAGTTGTTGTAGTTGTAGTTGTTGTTGTTGTAGTTGTAGTAGTAGTAGTAGTAGTAGTGGTAGTAGTAGTTGTTGCTGTTGTTGTTGTAGTTGTTGTAGTTGTTGTTGTTGCTGTAGTAGTAGTTGTTGTTGTTGTTGTTGTAGCTGTAGCTGTTGTAGTTGTAGTTGTTGTGTAGTTGTAGTTCTAGTTCTAGTTCTAGTTGTAGTTGTAGTTGTAGTTGCTGTGTAGTTGTTCTAGTTGTAGTTGTTGTAGTTGTAGCTGTTGTAGTTGTAGTTGTCGTGTCGTTGTTGTAGTTGTAGTTGTTGTAGTTGTTGTGGTTGGTGTTGTTGTTGTTGTGGTTGTGGTTGTGGTTGGTGTTGTTGTTGTTGTTGCTGTTGCTGTTGCTGTTGTCGTCGAAGTTAAGGTAGTGAAGTTAGTTAAGTTAATCAGTGTCTACTTTTTCAACATCTTCACGTCAAAAAAGGCTCAAAACCCTCAGTTTTTTACACTTTTGACTTCGAAATGTGCTTCGCGCCACAACGGCGTACACTTTTTCGACACTTTTTCGACATCCGAAGCTCCAAAAGTGGTCCGAGACCGCCAGTTTTTAACACTTTTGACTTCAAAATGTGTTTCGCGCCACAACGGCGTGCACTTTTTCGACATCTCAACTTCCAAAAGTGCTCCGAGAATGGTGTGTTTTGTACATTTTCACTTTGAAATGTACTTCGCGCCACAACGGCGTGCACTTTTTCGACATCGCAACTTCCAAAAGTGCTCCGAGAATGGTGTGTTTTGTACATTTTCACTTTGAAATGTACTTCGCGCCACAACGGCGTGCACTTTTCGACATCGCAACTTCCAAAAGTGGTCCGAACCTGGTGTTTTTTGTACATTTTGACTTGGAAATGTGCTTCGCGCCACAACGGCGTGCACTTTTTCATGTCTCATCTGGCCAGCTGGCTCCGCACCGCCGCTTTAGCGAGCCTACTTTTCGACCCTCCGGAGCCACAAATCATTGGACAAACACAGTGTTTCGCGACGTTCCTACCTTTTCGCGCACCTGCATCTTCTTTCTTCTAATCTTTTCTCTTCTGACTCTTCTCACCTCTGCTTTTCAACTGTCCATATTGTCGGAAGTTTCACTTCTAAACT
>CAMXCT020001035.1:55576-77138 GCA_947184155.2 Cladocopium goreaui
ACAAAGTAGTACTGGGAAGTACTTTTTGCAAACTTTGTAGTACAAAGTAGTACTGGGAAGTGCTTTGTGCAAGCTTTGTAGTACAAAGTAGTACTGGGAAGTGCTTTGTGCAAACTTTGTAGTACAAAGTAGTACTGGAACGTGCTTTGTGCAAGGTTTGTCGTACAAAGTAGTACTCGGAAGTACTTTTTGCAAGGTTTGTAGTACAAAGTATTACTGGGTGCAAGCTTTGTGTAGAACAAAGTATTGCTGGGAAGTGGTTTGTGCAAGCTTTGTAGTACAAACTAATACTGGGAAGTAGTTTGTGAAAGCCTTGCAGTACAAAGTAGCGCTTTGTGCAAGCTTTGGTAGTACAAAGTAGTACTGGGAAATAGTTTCTGCAAGCTTTGTAGTACAAAGTAGTACTGGGAAATAGTTTCCGCAAGCTTTGTAGTACAAAGTAGTACTGGAATGTGCTTTGTGCAAGCTTTGTAGTACAAACTAGTACTAGGAAGTATTTTGTGCAAGCTTTGTAGTACAAAGTAGTACTGGGAAGTGCTTTGTGCAAGCTGTGTAGTACAAAGTAGTACTGGGAAGTGCTTTGTGCAAGCTTTGCGGTACAAAGTAGTAGTGGGAAGTGCTTTGTGCAAGCTTTGTGGTACAAAGCAGTACTTGGAAGTGCTTTGTGCAAGCTTTGTAGTACAAAGTAGTACTGGGAAGTGCTTTGTGCAAGCTTTGTCTTACAAAGTAGTACTGGGAAGTAGTTTGTGCAAGCTTTGTAGTACAAAGTATTACTGGGAACGACTTTGTGCAAGCTTTGTAGTACAAAGTAGTACTGGGACGTGCTTTGTGCAAGTTTTTGGTAGTACAAAGTATTTTGTAAAAACTCTTCTGTGTAAATGCATCTGTGTCTTAAGCTTTCTGACGTGCAGAAGAGCCGAGATGAGTTAAGACTAGCTTCGGTGAGATGAGAAAGGTTGAGCGGCGCTCAGATGACATGAAAATAGCCGAGAAGAACGTAGCTGACATATGGGAAGACATGAAATGAGATGAGAAGAGCTCAGATGAGACGAGTTGAGATGAAGTGCAAGTGTGAAGTGTGGGGTGTGGGGTGTGAAGAGCGCAATGTGAAGTGTGAGGAAAGTGTTTGCTTGACGTTGCATTGGACCGGGGTAGCACGCAGGTCATGTTCTTGGACAACAACACGGCAACAGCTTCGCACAAAGCACGCACGCACGGGCCTGGCTGGCGCACGGCGCATGCAAGTTTTCGAAGTAGTACTGGGAAGTGGTTCATGAAAGCTTAGATGACATAGGAGAATAGATGAGATGAGAAGAGATGAGCTGGGATAAGGTGAGAAGAGCTCAGATGAGATGAAGTGTGGGGTGTGAAGAGTGCAGTGTGGGGCGTGAAGAGTGCAGTGTGAAGTGTGAAGTGTGGAGTATGAAGAAAGCAGTGAGAAGTGAGAAGTGCAGACTGTGAGTGGGGAATGTGAAGTGTGGAGTCTTAAGAGTGCAGTGTAAAGTGAAGCGTGGAGTGCGAAGAGTGCAGTGTGAAGTGTGGAGTGTGAAGAGTGCAGTGAGAAGTGTGAAGTGCGAAGTGGAGCCTCAAATGTGACATGTGAAACAGGACACAACTTTCGCAGAATGCACGCACGCACGGGCTTGGCTGGCGCACGGCGCATGCAAGTTCTATAGATGAGAAAAGTCTTATAAATCCCTGAGGCAGCTTCCGCCCCGCCTCGCACGGGCATTATTGGCATCATTATATATTGAGGAAAAAAGAAATCTCAGCACCTGGCTGGAAACCGGCTGGAGGGTTGGTCATCTTGCTGCCAACTTCAAAAACTGACAACAACCAAGCAGTGAATGCAGAAGCGTTAAGGGATGTTTCCATCGTCATGTGGCGACAAGGCCGTCACAACCTAATTTCTTGTTTGCAGTTTAAATTATGTTTGAAGGTGTCATGTTTGAATGGCGTTTTTTGGAAGCCACGGGGACACTGAGGACATCAAGATCACACAAAGTGGATCGGTGCAGAATCTCCCGAAGGAGAGCAGCGAATTCCGAAAGACAGCTCGAGAGTATTGTGAGCAGAACCTTGCTCTGTGTTGGCCAGCTTTTCTTGCGCCTTTTTGATCACATTGTATTTCATGATATGGGTTTGTTCCTGCATGATTCCACACATCCGTCATGATCCAAAATTGCAAGACTTTATTATTTGTTGTTTTGGTCGGTTCCGTTGCTCCCCCGTTCCCGGAAAAAGTGTGCAACGAAATGCAACGAAATGCTGTTGGCGTCACGCATTGTGGCACGTGTTGGTTGACATGTTGGCTTTTAATTGGTAAGGATCATGCGCAATGGTGTGGTGCCTCAAGTGATCCGACCTGCACAAGCTGGCAACGCTGGCAATGGAGAACACCCGTACCTCCGAAGCGTCCAACATCGTGGGGGCGGATATGCAATTTTGAGGGCCTTGTGGGACGCAGAGAAGTCACCAAGTTATGAGGGTCACTTGGATGAAATATATGTAACTTGGTTTTGGGGGCATTTGGTGGGGCCACGGACGCATTTTACATCAAAACTCAAAATGTGATCCCTTTCAGTTACTTACTTCATCTTACTTCCGATTGGTCAGACAATTCAACTTCTCACGGGTCTCTGGCTTTGATGTTGCTGGTGTTGTCAATTGCTGTCAGCAACTGGTTCTAAGGTTTTCTCACCAAAGATCAGATCTGCCGGCATGGTCAGAAGTATTGTGACGTGCCCATGAGAGACAACCATTTCGAGGGACGGGACCACGGACATGGCTGGGAATCCAACAAGACATTGGTGTCGCATCGCTTCATCGAAAGGGACAAAGCTGGGAAGAGTTGGAGCACCAATTTCCGCGGCCCAAAAGATCGCATCAGTTTGACCCAGGCTGGATGGGAGCATGCAGTCGTCAAATGTCGTTGTTTTTGCACGGCTGATGTATCATGTGTGTTGCGATACAGGTCACAAGGACATCAGATGTGACAAAATATCATCAAAGTGCAAATCATAAAAGTATCAATCGGAGTTACTGAACGGTGTTTGATGTAGTAAATTCGCCCACAAATGCGCTAGGCAGATCTTGGAAGATCAACGTTACTAACATTTGACCACTTGTCCAACACAAGAAAAAGTCAAATCCATCAAAGAATCCATCAGGGTCCGAACATTGTTGAGCATAGGCTGGCCGAGACTTCGTGCCGCAGATGTTGCAGAAGTTTGGTGACATCGACGATGGCGAGGCTGATGCTCCAGCACCGCGGATGGCCCGGGTGGTCAAAGCGACCAAAAAGTCACCGGAGGATTTGGCTGCATTGCAAACCTGGGCTGACACTGCACCAACTGGAGCAGAGAAGGAGTTCCAGGTGCCATTGGGTTCTGCTTGCACTTGTAGTTCATGGGAGGTTATGATTTTGATGTTGTTGGTCATTTCCAAGATAAGATCTACTTTTTCCCGAGAGCGTCTGAGCGCAGGGTTCTTCCAATAGTGGGGGTCTGTATCTCATCTTCTCATCTTCAAACCTTCTCATCTTCACATCTGCTCATCTTTACATCTTCTCATCTTCACACCTTCTCATCTTCACACCTGCTCATCTTCACATCTGCTCATCTTCACATGTGCTCATCTTCACATCTGCTCATCTTCTGCTCATCTTCACATCTGCTCATCTTCACATCTGCTCATCCCCCATCTTCGCATCTGCTCATCTTCACATCTGCTCATCTTCTGCTCATCTTCACATCTGCTAATCTCCTTCACATCTTCTCATCTTCACATCTGCTCATCTTCTGCTCATCTTCACATCTGCTCATCTTCACATCTGCTCATCTTCACATCTGCTCATCCCCCATCTTCGCATCTGCTCATCTTCACATCTGCTCATCTTCTGCTCATCTTCACATCTGCTCATCTTCACATCTGCCCATCTCCTTCACATCTTCTCATCTTCACATCTTCACATACTCACATCTTCTCTTTCTCTCTCTCACGCTCACAGCTTCATATATTCACATCTTCTCTCTCTCCTTTCTCTCTCCCTTTTCTCTCTCTCTCGCCTTCTTTATCTTTTTCTCTTTAGGCAGAGGGTGGTACCGGCGGGGAGTCACGAAACGTCAACCCTTTCGCACGAAATGATGATCCATCGTCAAAAACTGATGTAAAATTGCGATTTTACTTGTGCCGGAGCAACCCTTTCGCACGAAATGATGATCGATCGCCAAAAACTGATGTAAAATTGCGATTTTACTTGTGCCGGAGCAACCCTTTCGCACGAAATGAGGATCGATCGGCAAAAACTGAGGTAAAATTGCGATTTTACCTGTGCCGGAGCAACCCTTTCCCACGAAATGAGGGTCGATCGGCAAAAACTGAGGTAAAATTGCGATTTTTCGTGTGCTGGAGCAACCCTTTCGCACGAAATGAGGGTCGATCGGCAAAAACTGAGGAAAAATTGCGATTTTTCGTGTGCTGGAGCAACCCTTTCGCACGAAATGATGGTCGATCGTCAAAAACTGAGGTAAAATTGCGATTTTACTTCTCCCGGAGCAACCCTGTCGCACGAAAGGGGGTTTGTGTGTACGAACGTTTCTGTGTAAAGATGTTTGTGTGTAAAAGTGTTTGTGTGTACAAGTGCATCTGTGTAAAAGTGTTGTGTGTAAAAGTGTCTGTGTGTAAAAGTCTTTGTGTGTAAACGGGTTTGTGTGCACGAGTGTTTCTGTGTAAAGATGTTTGTGTGTAAAAGTGATTGTGTGTAAAATTGCATCTGTTTAAAAGTGTTTGTGTGTAAAAGCTTCTGTGTGTAAAAGTGTTTGTGTGTAAACGGGTTTGTGTGTCGGAGTGTTTCGGTGTAAAGATGTTTGTGTGTAAAAGTGTTTGTGTGTACAAGTGCATCTGTGTAAAAGTGTCTGTGTGTAAAAGCTTTTGTGTGTAAAAGTGTCTCTGTGTAAAAGGGTTTGTGTGTAAGAGTGTTTCTGTGTAAAGATGTTTGTGTGTAAAAGTGTTTGTGTGTAAAAGTGCCTCTGTGTCAAAGTGTCTATATGTAAAAGCTTCCGTGTGTAAAAGTGTCTGTGTGTAAAAGCGTCTGTGTGTAAAAGCATCTGTGTAAAAGCGTATGTGTGTAAAGGTGTCTGTGTGTAAAAGCTTCTGTGTAAAAGCGTATGTGTGTAAAAGCTTCTGTCTGTAAAAGCTTCTGTGGGTAAAAGCTTTGTGTGTAAAAGTGTCTGTGTAAAAGCGTCTGTGTGTAAAAGCTTCTGTGTGTGAAAGTGTCTGTCTGTAAAAGCTTTTGTCTGTGTGTGAAAGCTTTTGTGTGTAAAAGCTTCTGTGTGTAAAAGCTTCTGTGTGTAAAAGTGTTTGCGATGCAAACTATTGTCTTGCACTTCTGCTATTTTGTGTTAATATTCCTCTTCTCGACTGTCTAGAACACATCGTTAATATATTGTTTCTAATATGGTGTCTCCATACTAACAAGAGAAGACCCTGCTCCTCTACGCTCTCGGGCCATCCGTCGTCTAGTTTAGTTCTTGATGATCAGGAGGGGCTGGAATGTTGTCATTTGTTCTGTTCAAATCCGAGAGCTGACGAAAAGAGTTTTGCATCCTTCACTTCAGGTTTCCAAAGATCGCCGAAAATACCTGCACAACGAGATAGATGCGCTGAATGCAAAAGGTTTGGGCTACAGATTGCTTCATTATTCAAGGGGCGACGGAAGACAACGGACACTGGTTGTCAAAAAGGTTACGCAGAACGAAATTGGAATGTCAGCAACTCCCGCAACAGCTATGAGTCTGGACTTCCCACTTCCTTCCAGAATGTCTTCTGCTTGTGCAGCTATTCCAGGTCCCGCCGGTCCCTCCGGTCCAAGTGGTCCAAGTGGTCCAAATGGTCCAAATGGTCCAAGTGGTCCAGGTCACAAGTTGGGGGGTCGGCTATCTATGGATGGAAAGCGAGAAGCATCAGCCATGGCTGCTGAAAGGCGCATGTCAGCTGCATCTGTGCGTGGGGTGAAAAAGCCCAGGATCAGCCAGACATCACAAGGGACGCCACAAGCATCACAAGCACCGCAGACTCGGACCTCAGCTGTTCCTGTGGTTGCCGCGCCCATGCCCGAAGAGGACGAGTGTTCTTCAAGTTCCTCAGATTCCTCAGGGACGGATGAGGATGAGGAGATGAGGAAGGCATTGGAGCTTTCATTGCAAGACGTGCCCACTCGCACAAACACCACCCCTCAGGATGAGGAGAAGGATCTACAAGAGGCTTTGCGACTTTCGCTGGAATCGGCTTCGTCCCAGGATGCTCCACCATCACCAGCGCTGTTTCCAACACTGCTGGCTTCCAAGAGTGTCTTGGCTGCAAAGCAAACTTGGAAGTGACACCTTAAGTTCCAGTTTTTGCAAATCTGAGAGCTCCTCACAGACACTTCGCCCAACGCCCCCACATCCAACATCAGAATCATGTGTTTCCCCTCTTGTGTGGAGAAATTGACAACATCCCAGCATCTAGCTCCAAAGCATTTTGATGAACACAGAGAGGGCGATGTACAGGGAGAAGCCTACAGTACTTTGATCCAATCCTATCGAATGCATCCCAGTGACTCTGCTGTGACATGTCTCTCAATGGATGTTCAAAGTGGCAGCAAAGTTTCGAGGTTGCGGTGTATGAAGGACTACCAAAATCACTTTCTGGGTTGAAGGTTCTACATGTTTAGTGAGCGTTTACCGGTTTGAGCCTCTTCTTCTTTTGCTCCCCCTTGTTTCCCAAAAATCCAGTGACAACTGACAACATGGCAAGCAGCTGCGTAAGAAAGTTCATCTTCCATGTGCAGCCGCTATTTCCGTGGCAGCTTAGGCGCTGCCCCAATGGAGTTGGATGATGATTCGCAGCTGGCAGATGATTCGTCGGTAGACGACCTGGTTCCCTGGAATCATGTCAAAGATCAGACCTGTTCAGGGTTCAGAGATGTGAAAACTTTGATGATTTTTGATGTTTTTGAAGAACTCGAGGCTTTGACAGTCGATCTCAAGGAGCGGTGCAAAGACGCAAGTCCACGAGATATCTATGAGGAGCTCGGAGTTGATATAGGGTATCCAAGTTGGAATTACCTTTTTTCTTGTTTTTTGGGGGGCTCAGAGCATGTAGAACGGAAACGGTGGGATTTCACTGACCTGCACTGTTGTTTTCTTTTGCTTGTTGGCACACAGAGAGGATGATCTCGATGTTTTTTGCAGTCGCCGAAAAGGGTCCGCACAGCATTGTTTGAGAGTTGATCATTCACTTCCTGATGGAAAACTATCAAATAATACAGTGTCTGACAAGCTCATTTGTCGGGCTGCCCGTGTGGTGCAAGGGTTGCGCAGCTGAAAAATACACTTTGGCTGTTCATTTGGGGGGCCATGTCCCAAAAGGAGCTTCGAAAGAGACTGGAAGGCACAGTGCTGGTGCAACATCAACAGCTCAAAATGGGTTTCTTGGCGGATCTTGGCGGGCATGTGGCAAAACATGTCTGACTGATCAGAAGAAATAGAAGCAGTTGAATTCTTCAGATCACAGCAAGAAAAATTGTTTGATGCTACACCTGCTGTGTGATTTCCCTATTCTTCCTGCTCAGCTGAGGTGACTACCTGTGGACGCGTTCTGCAGAAGCTCTTGGTGTTTGCATTGAACGCAAAACCATGCGAGACTTGATCGGCAGATCTGCGAAAGGTGATCATCTGAGGCAACTGCGGCGCCTGAGTGCCAGTCGGCTTCCGAGTGCCTTGCTGTTGGAAGGCGATATCTCCACAGCTCCGCGTCAAGTGGCGTATGGTGCTGATCCCATTGCCCCAAGCCATTCAGATACTGCGTTGCGCGAATCTCTGGATGTACTGTGTCTTCTGGCAAGGCAAGGATGATGAAGCAGATGGATTCTTAGTGCCTGCAACAAAATTTCTATCAGCCAAACAAGTTCGTATCAAAAAGACATGGACATATACAATAGTTACAGGTACAGGTACAGGTTTCCCTTCCAAAGATCGAAGGAGTTAGTCCCCGAGTCTGTATTGCTTTGCCGCAGTTTGCCATATTTTGACCCCATGCCCACAACGCCGAAGAGGCTCCTGCTGGAACAGCGATGCTTCGTGTTGCTGACGTCCAATGCCACGGACACAGCCACCTGTTTGGGCTCCTGGAGCTCAGTCATCAAAGACATGTCCTGCTGTCCGAAAGTCCCATTGGATGCCCTGAAAAAGGCATCTGAAAGCAGTGACCGAGACCACAGTGACCTGTTGGCCTGCGTTCACGCTGCCGGACTGCCTAAGGAACATCAGGAAGTCATTGGCAGGCGGTTTTATTCTCTGGATGAGCTGCAAGCTGCGTACCGAAGATGTCCAGATGTCCAAAAGCGGCAACTGCTTCTGGCACCGTTGCTCCTTCTTCCGATGGATGCCGATTCACAGGGAGATCCCTCGGCCAACAACCGTGCGGCAGCGAGCATTTCCTGCGAGCTGTTTCAGGCTGCAACTGCGCAATCCGGGGGCTTAAAGTTAACTGGTCCTGCAAGCGCGCCTGAGGTGCAACTCTGTTTGAAAGCCACAACAGGAATCAGTAAAGATGCTTGTCTTCCATTCAGGGTATGGTTGTGCGTGGTATTCGTTTTACTCCATGGGGTTGTCGCGGAAAGACCCCATGATAGCTCCGTACTTTTCCAAAAGTTCACAAAATCATTCCAGAACTTTCAGCAGCTGTGCAGCCAAGGAAATTGCGTCATTGCCGCAGGCTAATGGCTGCAATCTTGAAGCTTTGACTAAGCCACGTTGCAAGGATGTGGAGGAAGTGCGGATGCAACTGCTTGGAACTGGAGAATTCACGTCTTTCAAGTCAGCCATTCTTCACATTTTCATCCTCAACGGATCTCAGCTTCTGCGCTTTCTGCTGCGTGCTTGGCAGCAGGTGATGTTGATCTGGGCTGAGGGATGTTAAGGGTCCTAAGACTAATTATCTATTCCCTGGCCCCATAATGCTTCTGGTTTTGTTGGCTATTCCACTGGGTACCTTCATACTTGAACAATTGAAGCTTCATTCAACTTGTCAATTGACGCCCTTGTCATGACATGTGGAATGAAGTCACCATAAGTCACCTATTTTTGGATTCCATTGGTAGCCAGGTGGGCAACATGGACTTGCCGAAGGTGGCCACGCGCTGCGCAGAAGCCATCGTGACGAGTTTGGCTTTGCAGTCTGGTGAGGCCCAGAAGCTGGTTCTCTTCGAGGGCATCGATGTTGCTACAAAACAGGCCTGGGTCGCAAAACCGCCCAGACCCCACGCGATCCCATTCACCAAACAGGTCACACGAGATATGGGATGAAGATGGATGCAGATGGATGAAGATGGATGAAGATGAAACAATGTTGCCTAAGAAGCCATGGGTTTACCCCCTGTGAGGTGATGGGAAAAGGGCAGAACGAGCAGCTGTTTCCAGTGGCCAAAGATGCCGCGAAGCTGTTTCCAGCAGTGGTGGCAGTGCTGGCTCTGAGGCCCTTGGGCAACACCCTCCAAAAGAATCATTATGAATCATTGAATGCTCGAACAGTCCTTCCTGTTTTTTAAGCAATGGCCAGAGTGTTTTTTTGGTACCAATTTAGGAGTCCTCCATCTAGAGTGAGAAACAATCATTGGAAGTCAAAACGTAGTAGGTAGGATGTTTGGGATATCTGTAAGTTGGCATGCAACCCAGGGACATCCAGGGACCAAACTTACTTGGCATTGACCAACTGTCAGTTATTAATAGGGCAGCACGATGTTCGCATGTGAAGCACTTCTACGATTTATTTAGCACTTGGCAGGTATCACACCAATGCGTTACCATGGCGAAACCGGGCAAAATTGAAAGAGTTTCTGATTGCCGTGTTCAAGGAGTTCTCCGAGACGCAACTCCTGGACCAGTGATTGGCTTCAAAGTGAGCATCACAACAGCATCAAAATGACCGCCGTCTCCGGTGGCCTGACATGGCTCGATGTGTGATTAGCCTATGCTGCTAGGTTTGGATCTCAAAATGGCCAGATGAATCCAGATGACACAGAAGAATCTTCTTATGGTGTGGTGTATTTTGGTTTCATGTTGACCTTTTCAAAGTCTTGTTGCTGGATTGCGGGGACCAAGAGTTTCTCTCAACACTTGCTTGTCATAAATTATTGCAGTTTTGTGACTTGATGTTGCAAGATCAATCAAGTTCGTCCATTATTGGAATGGTGACGTGTTCCTGCATGGCCATGCGCATGTCCAAACCTGGAATTTATTGGATCCGTGCGCTGTCTCAAAGTGGAGGCTCCTTTTGCTGGGCCAGGTCAAGAATTGTCAATCATGAGGCAATCCGTGAAAATTTACACCTGCAAATAATAAGTCTCAGCATTGCCTAACTTGAGACAGGCTGGTAGGCAGCAGTGTATTTTAAGGTAAAAGATGTTTCAGTTTGGGCATTTGGAGCTTTCGTGCAAGATGAAGGTTCCTCAAGTGCAAGACGAAAAATTTGAAGCTGAGAATTCTACCCGACACAGACTGTTTGTGCGTCAGATGCGTGTTTTGCGCTTGTGAATCTGAAATCTTTTTGGGCATCCATCCACTGGATGACTGATAACTGAACATCAGCTCAATTATAGTGCACCATGCAGAATGCACCCTTTGATGGCGAAGTCAAATGTATTCAAATGTGGTAATTGGTTGGGGCCACTGTATGCAAAAGATTGGTGCGATTCTTTGGGACCACATTGGTTGCTTTGGCTCCAGCTGACCGGTGCCTATTTTCTCTTCCTTGGAGGCCTGTTGTGCTGTTGGGATGTGGATGCGTTGTGCTTTCAGCTCCCATGTTGAATCTTCGCAAGCCCTTCCTTGTTAACGTAAAGGTCCAGAAAATGACGTAATCTTATATGTACCTGCGAGATCCACCTGCGCTAAATTTGCGACCTTTTGCAAACCTTTCCAGACACTTAAAAATGGGAATGCCACTGCAGCTTCCGGAAAGTGTGCAGCCTTGTTTTGCCTTGAGCAAATTTGGAAGACAACACAAAGCAAATGAGAACCTGGAACAAAACAGCTCACTGTGATCTAAAAACAGTCAGTTCACTATGATCTAAGTTGTGATTACTTTGGGTCATTCTAGATCATTAGGCGGTTTTAGGCCAACAGCGACCCATTGTTTTTTTTTCCATTGTTCTTTTCATGTCTGTCATAGTGGCAGGGTGTCAGATGCTGTGACAGACTTAAAATATTTAACTCTAAAGTTTACTCTAAAGTATGTCACATTTATATTTTGGTTTCAAGCACTTGGGCCAACTGATGCATGCAGCACCCAATGGAAAAAAATCCAACCATGCAAGGTTTGGAACTCAGCCGAAGCGTTGTCGAACAAATATATAGCTGCAATTGTTCAAACCTAAGCTGGTGTTGTTTGCAGATTTGTTTTCAATGCGTATTCGAAATAGCGCATGTGGTTTGATATTATTGATTTTGCCATTGCGCGGGCATTTAAAGCAAACCTGGTTGATCTTGCCAGTAGTCATATATCTCAAAGATTAATCCATGCATGTCTCAGTACACAAACACCTCCGTGGCAAAAGTGCGAATGGTTCATTAAAGTCGTTATATTTTTTTGATGGTTGCCGCTACTTGGATAACTGTGGTATACTGTGGTAATGTTGGAGCTAATACATACATCCAAACCCAACTTCGCAAGAGGGTTGTGTATTTAAAGTACAGAACCTACCCAGGTTTCACGTGGTCATGTGGTGACCCATGATAACTTGAGGAGTCGTGTGGCCTTGCCGACGATGCGTCATTAAAGTTTTGGGTCTATCAGCTTCCGACTGGGGCATTGGCCTACCGTAGCAATGACGGGTAGCAGAAAATTAGGGTTTGATTCTGGAGGGAACTTGAGAAACGGCTACCACATCTAAGGAGGGCTGCAGGTGCGCAAATTATCCAATCCTGACAGGGATCTTGTGACAAGAAACAGCAATACAGGGCATCCATACTTTGTAATAACTGGAATGAGAAAAACTTAAACCTCTTCATGAGTATCAGTTGGAAGGCAAGTTTGGTGCCAGCAGCCGCGGTAATTCCAGCTATTGTGTATATTAATGTTGTTGTAGTCAAAAGACTCGTAGTTGGATTTCTGTTGAGGATGACCGGTCTGCCCTCTGAGTGTCATTTGGTTCAGCTTTGACATCTTCCTGAAGAACGTATTTGCACTCAACTGTGTGGTGCAGTATTTGGGACATTTGCCTTAAACAAATTAGAGTGTTTCAAGCAAGCCTGCGGTTTGAATACATTAGCATGGAATAAAAAATGAAATAGGACATCAGCTTTGTTCGCTTGGTTTCTGCAGCTGAGGTAATGATTGATAGGGATAGTGGGTGGGGGCATTCGTATATTATATAAAACTGTCAGAGGTGAAATTCTTAGATTTGTTAAAGACGGACTAGTAAGAAAACATTTGCCAAGGATGTTTTCCTTGATCTAAAGCATCACATGAATGTCTCGGTATAAGCATCTACATGGCGAAACTGCGAAAGGTTCATTAATCATTAAATTAATTAATCACTGATGTGATCATCTATCAGTGTGTAGGAGGGAGCTATGAGCAGATACCACAAACCGTGTTGGTTCATTTTGACAGCAGGATGGTTGACTATGGAACCGCTATTCGGAGTGTGTAACAACTCACCTGCCGAATGGACAGGGAAAATGGATGGCGCTCAAGCGAAGACCGATGCCCAACCAGTGATGCGATCATGTCTCAGTGTGTAGGAGGGAACTATAAAATTCTTACATAGTTTTCTTAGTTTTCTATATGGCATGGGACTTATTGGGGCTCAATGGGACTTAATGGGACTTAGGAGGCCTTAATGGGATTTAATGAGATAACCCGATTTAATGGGATTTTCAAAATGGGAATTAATGGACTCTTGTGGGAATAAATTGGACTCAATCAGATTTAATTGGACTTATTGGGCAAGAAAAGAGAATCCATGAATGAAGTGAAAGGAAATGAAAGGACCATTAATGGGAATCGCTGCGAATTACTTGGAGGCCTTGTTGGCATTTCATGAGATTGAAATTTTATTGGACTTAATGGGACTTAATGGAAAAGAAAGGAAATCCATAAAATGAAGAGAAAGGAAAATGAAAGGAAATGAAAGGACACCTGGATTGAATGTGACTTAATGACTTTATGGGAAAGAAAAGGAAATCCATGAATGAAGTGAAGTGAAAGGAATTTAATGGGATAGAAAGGACAGGAAAGGGAATTAATGGGAATTGATGGAACTCAATGGAAATGACTTTGACTTAATGAGATTTCATTGGACTTAGTGGGATTTAATGAGATTTGATGGAATGCATGAACAAAATTCCCATTGTCCCTACCTACTGTGTAGCTAAACTAGAGCAAAGAGAGTGGGTTTCGAATAATCAGTGGGGGAAGAACACATTGTTTGTCTTGACTCTAGCCCGAGTTTGAACAGTTTTTGAACTAACTTTAGAGGGGTTGAGGTGCCTAAGAAGGCCCTTAATAAACTCTAAATAAGCCTTAAATAAGGTCTAAATGGGACCTTAAATGAACTCAAAGAAGCCTAAATGAGGTCTAAGCGAGGTCAAAATAGTACGCACATGAGAAAAAAAAGTACACAAATGCGAAAAACGGAGCGGGCTAAGGCCTGAAGAACGATGGATTTTAGGGCTGAGGGTTCAGGGTTGACAGCGGCAGTCCGGAGCCTCCAGCAGCTGTGCATCCATTTGCAAAGGCTCCATATCCGCGGGATGTCGCCGGAAAAAAAAAAAGACTTTTGTTTTCATGTTTTTTGTTTTTTTCCCAAGATTTGTCAATTTTTTCAAACCACTCTAATTCAACTCTAGGTACCTTTTCTACTACCCAAATGGAAAACTAGTCTATGGATCAAAAATATATATAAATTAACCCAATTTTTGTCAAAATGTTCAATTTGTTCAAAAATGTTCAGTTTTTTTTCAAGGCCCAATGGCACATAATGTGCCTCATAATGTTCCAAACCACCCCAAATCAACCTGAAATTGGAACCTGGTTTGCCCCAAAATCGGAGCCCAAGTTTGTATGCAGTTTTTACAGCTGCACACAAACTGCATATAAACTGCATACAAAACAAATACAAAACTACATATGAAAATTGCAAAAAACTACATGCAAACTAGAGGACAAACTTCATAGATACTCCATACACATATTCAACAACTAACTGTTCATACAACTGCTTATTTTTTGCAAACTATGTCAACAGGTTATGCGACTTCATATGACTGTCATTACAACTTCATGAAAGGCATACAAGTGAAACAATGAAGTAACAATTCATATTACATATATATATATATATACACATTTCTCTCTACCCTATCTATATATATATATTGAGTTGCAAATGTACTAAGAGTATGTTTGGGCTGCGCATGTAAGTGGGTTTCACGTGAAAACTGTTGCGGGAAAATACAATGGCCAAGCATGTCCGGCCATCGTATTTTCTTAAATCGTTTTGGAACCCCAGCATGACCAATTGACCCAAAGCTGGGTCAAATGCACGACCAGTGAGTTTCTCATATGAGTGGGTCCCACGTGGAAGTTGATGCGGGAAAATACGATGGCCAAACATTTCGGGCCATTGTATTTTCCCACGTCACTTTGCGCACCAACAATGCCACGAACAAACCATCAGCTAACTGAGGTTCTTGAAGCTACACTACATGGATCTCTCAGCTAAATTTTACAAATACATATGTATGTACACCTATACATGTGCTTATTTGATATTATTTTATCTCAGGTAAATTCTCTCAAGTGAAGAAACCACATCTATCTCTTTTCAAGAAACCACGTCCAACTTTTCTCACCAAAAAAAAGTAAATAATGAATATACGTTTGTGTACAAGTTGTCAGAAACAACAGATGGTCTCCAAGAAAAAATATGTGAATATTTCGCACAAGCATATTCTTCAAAAGCAACTATATTTCATGCAAAATATTGTGAAATCATTGTGTTCCAAGACTCGCCACATGCTTCTGCAAACCTACCAAATGTTGATCCACAATTGGAGGTAAATGTCAAATAATTTGAATGTGACAGGAAAATTGTCGCAAGGGTCTCAAGTAAAATGTAGATCACCATGAAAGTCCAACAATGAAGAACACAAAGCAGTAAGCATGTGCAAGATTTCAAGAATTTGTTGAGATAATTTGGAGGCGATTCCCACGAACATGTCCCAAAAACGAGCAAACAAAACTCAATCAATAACATCAAAAATTGTGTGTTATAAAATTCTATTTTGAGAGTACTATTGCTGGATTATTTACTATGTTTTTAGTAGTTTTGGACTAGCATCACCTACTCTGAGCCACAAAATTTACCTACATTTTGGGGTAGGCTACTAAATTCATTAAAAGGATCACTGAACATTTTGAAGAAGCGACATCGAACCTGATCTGAAACACAAGCCACGAAAAAATGAAAACACAAGATGCAACGTCCCACAGCGCTAGGTGTTTTCAATGATAGGGCAAAACAAACAGTTCGTTCCAAAAGGACAATGGCACATTCGTACACAGACACAGATAAAAGCTTAAAACTCTCGTTTTCGCTTCCGTCACCATCACCACCATCCATTTCAAACCATTTTTTCCAATACCACAATTCCTTCAAAAATGCAACACAATAGGTGGCTGCTTGACGACGAAGCAGCGAACGCCGCCAGCACAAGGTAGTGGGAGGTTTGCCGCAAGTACAGTGCAAAGTCGAGCCATGCCTTACACGAAACTGATTCTCAGTACATCTCAGTACAATATACAAGTTCATGATTTATGCTACGTCAGATGTAGGGTGACTTCGACCCCGGCCAAAAGCTGATATTTGGGGATTTAACTTGCCGAGTTCTTATTTAAGATTTGGAAGACTTCTGCAAAAATGAACATAACTAGCCCAGCCCATGCGATCCCAATTATATGTGCCAGGGCCGTAGCAGTCACCTGAAAAATCTGTGCCAAATGAGTTCGGGGTGACTGGGCGCCTGGTGTATCACGATTTGATTCCTACACGCCACACTCCACAATCCCCACTGCACACTCTATACACTCCCCACTTCCCAATCCACATTGCACACACTTGCACACTTTATACTGCACATCCCCAATTCACACCCTACACTTTACACTACGACGCCCCCGGTGCAGGTTGCTGCATGGCGTGGCGAGATACCCAGGTCACCCTACACATTTTGACAGATCTTGACACAGTTTGACACTTCTGCAGTTGTCAGTTTGTCACACAAACGGACGGAAATGACGAAGAGGAAGGACGCTTTGCCTGCTTGACATTTCCACATGTTGTTCTGAGCGTCTGAGCGCATCTGCTCATCTTCGTCTCTCAACATCTTCACATCTTCTCTCACATCTGCTCATCTTCACATCTTCTCTCACATCTTCTCTCACATCTTCTCTCACATCTGCTCACATCTGCTCACATCTTCTCTCACATCTTCTCTCACATCTGCTCATCTTCACATCTTCTCTCACATCTGCTCATCTTCACATCTTCTCTCACATCTTCTCTCACATCTTCTGCTAATCTTCACATCTTCTCTCACATCTGCTCATCTTCACATCTGCTCATCTTCACATCTTCTCTCACATCTGCTCATCTTCACATCTTCTCTCACATCTTCTCTCACATCTGCTCATCTTCACATCTTCTCTCACATCTTCTCTCACATCTGCTCATCTTCACATCTGCTCATCTGCTCATCTTCACATCTTCTCTCACATCTTCTCTCACATCTGCTCATCTTCACATCTTCTCTCACATCTTCTCTCACATCTGCTCATCTTCACATCTTCTCTCACATCTGCTCATCTTCACATCTTCTCTCACATCTGCTCATCTTCACATCTTCTCTCCTTCACATCTGCTCATCTTCACATCTGCTCATCTTCACATCTGCTCATCTTCACATCTGCTCATCTTCACATCTTCTTATCTTCACACCTGCTCACCTTCTCTCTCACGCCTTCTTTTTATCTTTCTCTCTTAAGGCCGAGGGTGGTGCCGGCGGCGCGTCACGAAACGTCAACGCTTTCGCACGAAATGAGGGTCGATCGGCAAAAACTGAGGTAAAATTGCGATTTGACTTGCCCCGGAGCAACCCTTTCGCACGAAATGAAGGTCGATCGGCAAAAACTGAAGTAAAATTGCGATTTGACTTGCCCCGGAGCAACCCTTTCGCACGAAATGAGGGTCGATCGGCAAAAACTGAGGAAAAATTGCGATTTTACTTGTCCTAAAGCAACCCTTTCGCACGAAATGAGGGTCGATCGTCAAAAACTGAGGAAAAATTGCGATTTTACTTGTCCTGGAGCAACCCTTTCGCACGAAATGAGGGTCGATCGTCAAAAACTGAGGAAAAATTGCGATTTTACTTGCCCCGGAGCAACCCTTTCGCACGAAATGAAGGTCGATCGGCAAAAACTGATGTAAAATTGCGATTTTACTTGCCCCGGAGCAACCCTTTCGCACGAAATGAGGGTCGATCGGCAAAAACTGAGGTAAAATTGCGATTTTTCCTGTGCCGGACTTGTCTGTGTGTAAAAGCGTCTGTGTGTAAAAGACTGTGTGTGCAAAAGCGTTTGTGTGCAAAAGCGTCTGTGTGTAAAAGCGTCTGTGTGTAAAAGCTTCTGTGTGTAAAAGCCTCTGTGTGTAAAAGCGTCTGTGTGTGTCTGTGTGTAAAAGCAACTGTGTGTAAAAGTCTCTGTGTGTAAAAGCGTCTGTGTGTAAAAGCGTCTGTGTGTAAAAGCGTCTGTGTGTAAAAGCGTCTGTGTGTAAAAGCGTCTGTGTGTAAAAGTGTCTGTGTGTAAAAGCTTCTGTGTGGAAAAGCGTCTGTGTGTAAAAGCGTCTGTGTGTAAAAGGCTCTGTGTGTAAAAGCGTCTGTGTGTAAAAGCGTCTGTGTGTAAAAGCGTCTGTGTGCAAAAGCTTCTGTGTGTAAAAGCCTCTGTGTGTAAACGGGTCTGTGTGTCAAAGCGTCTGTGTGTAAAAGCGTCTGTGTGTAAAAGCGTCCGTGTGTAAAAGCGCTTGTGTGTAAAAGCGTTTGTGTGTAAAAGTCTCTGTGTGTAAAAGCGTCTGTGTGTAAAAGAGCCTGTGTGTAAAAAGCATCTGTGTGTCAAAGCGTCTGTGCGTAAAAGCGTCTGTGTGTAAAAGCGTCTGTGTGTAAAAGCGTCTGTGTGTAAAAGCTTCTGTGTGTAAAAGCGTGTGTGTATGTAAAAGTCTCTGTGTGTAAAAGTGTTTGGGTGTAAAAGTCTCTGTATGCAAAATCGTCTGTGTGTAAAAGCGTCTGTGTGTAAAAGTCTCTGTGTGCAAAAGCGTCTGTCTGTAAAAAGTTCTGTGTATGAAAAACTTTACAAAAATACGATGCAAACTATTGTCTTGTACTAGTCATATACTGTCTTGATACTACTCTTCTCGTCTGCCTATAATACATCTTTATCATATTATCTTGTAATATAGTGTCTCCATACTAACAACAGAAGACTCTGCTCCTCTACGCTCTCGGGCCACCCGTCGTCTAGTTTTTAACATATTGTCCCATGATTTTGTTTGACGCACTTTGTTTGATGCTAACGGAAATTGTGATCGAAGAGGCCAAATATGTCAGTAGGATCCTCTCAGGCATGAGGAAGGAGGCCGATTCTCGAAAAGATTCAATGATTCAAAGATTTCTTATGGGAATTCCTGAATGCATCCTGAATTCCGTTGTTTGTTTCCATTGAGTTTCCATTCATTGGCACATTGGTGATAATGCTGTGTCTTTTCCAAAGCTCTGGAATCATAGGCGGGGGCCATTTAATTAGCCATCGACCTTCAGGACGAGGGATATGTAGACTTGGCCTTGCAGGAGTGAGTCGAGTGGTGACGTGTGTGATGGGAATGTTTCGTCTTTTGGCTTGTGGGCATAGGCTCATAGACTGTCATAGACTCATAGGCATGATAGGTGGGTCAGGAATTTGGAAATAAGCTTCTCTACTTGGTTTCAGACTGTCAGGGTGCTGCTGTCAGACCATAAGCAGCGATGGTGAAGCAGTGCGGGGCGTCGCCTCCTAAGATGTCAGCGATCCACAACTCACGGGTTGACACAGACACCCTCAAGTACTGACTACATGTCAACTGAATCAATGAGATTTGCCAAAATGTAGAAAATACCATGCAAAATGACAGTCTAGTTCCAAACTGTTGCAAATACAAGGCAAATGGTACCAGGAAAGAAAGTCAAAAAAAAAACAAAACCTTATCAAAAAAAACTATTCTGAACCCATTTGCGAAGTCAAGAGGCCCCTCTCATTCTATTGCCTTTTTATTGCCCATCGTTCCATCCTATGATTATCCGCTGGAAATCCCTGGAAGTTCTCGAATTTAGATGTTGAGAGTAACAACATTCAAAGAGTTTTTTTAGTATGTTTTTCCCCGCATCTTTGTGTGGGGTTCTTGTTTTTGGTTTTGCACTCCCGCGCACTTCCGCCTCTTCCGCCTCCTTCCTCCCGCCCTGCCTCCTCCACGCACAACTTGTCCACAGACAACTTACTCACACCCAACTTGTCCACACATAACTTGCTCAAACCAACCTGTAACCTTGTCCACATATAACTTGATCACACCTAATTTTCCACACACACACACAACTTGTCCACATACAAGTCTTTACATAACTTACTCACACACAACTTGCTCACACACAACTTACTCAGACCCAACTTGCTCACACCCAACTTACGCACACACACAACAACTTGTACACACACAATTTTGCGTGGCAGGCGCCGCACTTGGCGACAGCGACCTCCACTTTGCGTGGCAGGCGTGGCACGTGGCCACATCGACTTTCACTTTGCGTGGCAGGCGTGGCACTTGGCTACAGCGACCTGCACTTTGCGTGGCAGGCGTGGCACTTATGTCACTGGGCTGGCTATAGTGGCGCGCTTGGGTCCTTTGGTCGCAGCGACTATTTGCATGGCAGGCGTGGCACTTGGCGACAGCAATCTTCACTTTGCATGGCAGGCATGGCACTTGGCGACATCGACCTTCACTTTGCGTGGCAGGCGTGGTACTTGGCGATATCGGTCTTCACTTTGCGTGGCTGGTGTGTAGTTGGCGATAGCGACCTTCACTTTGCATGGCAGGCGCGGCACTTGGCGACAGCGACCTTTACTTTGCGTGGCAGGTGTAGCACTTATGGCAGTGTACTGGCTCTGGTGACACGCTAGGGTCCTATGGTCGCCGCGGCTGCTTGGCCACAGCGACCTTTACTTTGTGTGGGTCTTTTGACCGCCGCGGCTGTTTGCGCGGCAGGCAGGGCACTTGTCGATATCGACTTTCACTTTGCGTGGCAGGCGTGGCGCTTATGGATGCCTCGGACTCATTTTTCATGGCCCGCTGGACTTGGTAGACCTCAACAAAGGGTGGCGGAGGCCTGGGTAAAACACTCTTTTTGACTTTTAGCCTTTAGCAATGTTCATTTTTCGTGGTGCGCGCCATGTTTTGTAAAAAATCTAACGTGTACTGGCACACCCTTTTCGTCACTTTGTGCATCTTGTATCGCTCTCGTTGTGGCGCGGTGCGAATTTTGAAATCGCTCGCACAACCCTTTCGTCACTTTGGGCGTGTCAGATTGTTCTCAATGCGCCGGGTTGCTCACTTTGATGGTCAAGAAGATCTTGTGCAGAGATCTTAGCAAAGATGTCTCTTTTAGGGAGTTTGCGCAGAGATCTTGTGTGGAAGGTTCGTTCCTATATAGAGATCTTGTACAGAGATCTTGCCAAGAGGTCTCCAGAGATTTTGCCAGAATAGCTTTCCTAGAGAGCTTGTACAGAGATTTTTTCAAAAGTCTTTCCAAGAGGTCTCTTACAGAGATTTTGCCAAATGGGCTCCTTTAGAGAGCGTGTGCAAAAATCTCTTGGACAGAGATCTTGCCAGGACACCTCGTTTGGAGATCTTGTATAGACACATTGCATAGAAATCTGTTGAGATCTTGCCAAGAGGTAAGAGACCGCGTTTAGAGATCCTGTACAGACATCTTGCCAGGACATCTCTTTTTGAGACCTTGCACAGAGACATTGCAAAGGGACCTGTTGCAGAGATCTTGCCAAGAGATCTTTTATAAAAAAAGATCTTGCCAACAAAGCTCTTTTGGAGAGGAGATCTTGTACAGAGACATGGTGAAGAGAGCGGTCGTACTCAGAAATCATTTGAAGATACCTTGAACAGAAATCTTACCTTGAAATCTTGCACAGCAATTTCTACAAAGATCTTCACAAAGGGAACTTGCAGAATCTTACCTGGCACCTTCTCACAGAAACCACCTTGAATGAACACCGTACTTTCACTACGAGGGTCGCTCAAGCTTGCACCCACTGGTAATTTTGGGTCTTTACCACCTTTCCCTTTCGGATCCCGATAGGGTTGCTCGCCTGTATGACGCATATTGATGCGCTTTGGTCAATATGTTGGTACAAAGGGAAG
>CAMXCT020001035.1:79314-86814 GCA_947184155.2 Cladocopium goreaui
AAAATACTCACTAAAATAATATATTAACATTATTCTAAATAATAAATTAATAATTATATTAATATATTTTTTTTAAATATAAATATTTTATTTATATTTTTTTTCTCCCCCCCCAAAAAAAACAAAAAAATATCATTTCAAAAAATATACCTATATATACCAAATAAAATCATTTTTTTTTAATTAAAACATAAATTAAAAACTAAACAAATATATAAAATAAATATATTTTTTTCTTAAAATAATATTAAATAATAAATAATAAAAAAATAATATTTATTTATTTTATTTTTTACTTATTTTATTATTATTTTTTTAAATTTTAAATAAATTATCATAAAAAAAAATATTTTTTTCATAAATTTATAATTATAAATATGTTTAATTATTAATAATTATATAAATAATTATAATAAATAATAATTAAATAATATTATTAATAAATTAAGCAATAAATTTAAATTTCGTAAATTACAATTAATTCTAAAATTTTATTTATAAAATAATTTTAATAATAAATAAAAAATAAATATATTATATAATCAATTATTATATAATTATATATAAATTCAAATAAATATTATAAAATTAATCAATATATGTATATTTATTATTTTTCATTATTATTTTTTATTTTATATTATTTTATTTTTTCAATTTTTCCCGTATTTTCTTTCTCTAATCTTATATTATATATAATTTCATTATACATATTTTTTAATATATAATTTTAATTTATATTATTTTTTCAGATATTTTCGACCATACAAATCATCATACTATCATGTCACAGACACAATTTTCACACAATTCTTTATCATACGGAACCGGTTGTACCAGGATCATGTTCGGATCGGCGCCGCAATGGAACTTCCAGTTCAGGCGTCATTTTCACAACTTGATCTTTCAAAATTTGAAGGAGGTCTCGCACAAAAGCTTCGTTTTCACATCTTCAATTGTCACTTTTCAAGGAGGCCTCGCACGAAATGCGTTTTGCGACGCTTTTTCGAGCTGCAGAATCCGACGTTCTTGCGTGCAATTCTATTGCGTTTTGCGGCTCAGGCTCTGCAGATCGCCGTATAATGGCTGCGTCAAGGTTGCTTGGCGCCGCGGCTGCGTGCGTAATGTTTTTTGTCTTTTGCAGCTGGGCTCCATATATAAGGTTGCGATATTGATTTGTCAGCAGATTTTCTCAATTCTGGCGCTGCTGATTTTCCTTTTAAATTTCCGTTAGAAAAAGTGCGTCTTTTTGTTTTGGCACGGAGATCCGGTTGTCGAGCTGCAATTTCTGACGCTGTTGCGCGTAGTTCTATTGTGTTTTGCAGCTCAGTCTCCGCAGATTGCATTGTAATGGCTGTGGCGCCGCGGCGTGCGTAATGCTATTGTCTGTGTCTTTTGCAGCTGGACATCATAAATCCTATTGGAATGGTTGCATCAAGGTTGCGCTAGTGATCTGTCAGCAGATTTTCCCAGTTCTGGCGCTGGTGATGTTCCTTATAAATTTCTTTGTCAAAATCGTCTTATTTTTGCCTTGGCGCCGAGACCCAGTTTTGGATCTGCAATTTCTGGCATCGTCGTGCGCAAAGGCTTGTGTGTGTGTAAAAGCTTCTGTGGTAAAAGCTTCTCTCTGTAAAAGCTTGCTGTGTGTAAAATCTTCCCTGTGAAACGTAGGGGCTCCTCTGTGTGGAGGCTCGCTGTGTGTAAAACCTGTGTAAAGCTAAATGTGTAAAAGCTTCTCTGTGTACAAACTTTTCTGTGTAGGGGCTTCTTTGTGTGAAAGCTTGCTGTGCGTAAAAGCTTTTCTGTGTACAGGCTTCTCTATATGTGTAAAAGCTTGCTGTGTGTAAAATGTTCGCTGTGTAAAGGCTTCTCTGTGTAAAAGCTTCTCTGTGTAAAAGCTTCTGTGTGCAAAAGCTTGTGTGCGTAAAAGCTTGCTGTGTGTAAAAGCTTGCTCTGTGTAGAAGCTTGTTGTGAGTAAAGGCTTCCTTGTCTCTATGTACAAGCTTCCCTGTCCCTGTGTAAAAGCTTCTGTGTGTACAATCTTCTGTGTGTACAAGCTTCTCTGTGCAGAAGCTTGCTGCGTACAAGGGGTCGCTTGCTTTGGCACCGAGATCCTTGTTTGGGCAAGTTTTGGGCCAGAGAAGAGCTGAGGTGATTTGAGAGTGCGCTGCGCAGAGCTGAGATGAGGTGAGACGAGCTGACAACATCTGAGGTCAGCTGAGGAGGTGTGAGAAGAGCGTAGAAGATGTGAGAAGAGAAAGAGGAGATGAGAAGGCATAAGATGAGCTGACATGAGCTGCGGAGAGCTGAGAAGAATTGAGAAGAGCTGTGAAAATTTGAGAAAACCTGAGATAAGCTGAGGTGAGATGAGAAGAGATGAGAAAAGCTCAGGTGACATGAGAAGAGAAGAGAACAGTTGTGACCAGCCGCGAAGAGCTGAGCAAGGGAGAGAAGAATTGAGATGGGATAAGATGAGGTGAAAAAAGCTGACAAGACGTGAGATGAGATGAGTTGAGATGAGATGGGATGACACAGACTGCGGTGACAATGGGATGGCATGAGCAATTTCCAAGAGAAGCTGCGATGCGATGAGATCAGATGAAATGAGAATAGATTCAACATTCAAAAAGCATGAAGCCACATTGACAAGTCAAGAGCTTGTTGCTGCGAAGCACAGAAGGCTTGCCCGTCACCTATAGGCACAGTCTTTGTTAAGCTCTATCGGCTATAACCGTTTCAATTTTGAAACTTGCGCCCCTGGCTTGCCCGGGAACTACTTGTCGAAGGAAGTTTAGAAGTCAAACTTCCGACAATATGGACAGATGAAAAGCAGAGATCGGAAGATTCAGAGAAGAGAGGAGAAGAAGAAAGAAGATCAAAAAGGAGAAAGTCTCAGAAGAAAGAAGATCCAGGTGCGCGAAAAGGTAGGAAAGCCGCGAACCACTGTGTTTTACCAATGATTTGTGGCTCCGGAGGGTCGAAAAGTAGGCTCGCTAAAGCGGCGGGTGCGGAGCCATCTGGCCAGATGAGAGATGAAAAATTGCACGCCGTTGTGGCGCGAAGCACGTTTCCAACTCAAAATGTACAAAGCATGCCATGTTCGGACCACTTTTGGAAGTTGTGATGTCGAAAAAGTGCACGCCGTTGTGGCGCAAAGCACATTTTGAAGTCAAAAGCGTAAAAGGCTGACGGGTTCAGAGCACTTTTGGAAGTTGAGATGTCGAAAAAGTGCACGCCGTTGTGGCGCGAAGCACATGTGGACGTTCAGATGTTGTTTTGCAAAGCAGGCGCAAGGGATTATGCACCTTGTCAAAAGTGAGCAATACGTGAGGGTTTTGTCACATTTGAAGAAGATCTGCAAAGATGCATTTTCCGTGGCAGGTATCATACAAGAGACATGTTCATCAGAGATGTTAGGAAGTTAGGGCGCTGATTTCCTGAGATGGGTTGCATTTTGGAGCATCAGATCTGTAGGTTTGCTAAGATGATTTTGCGTGACAGGTGCAGCACTTCTTATGACCTGGCATCGCTTTTTCGTGACAGGCGCCATACTTTAGACAGGTGGAGTGGAAAAATCGCAAAACGCATTGGTACGAGGCCGTCAGCTCTGCACTCAGCTTTCCATTTTTGAAGGAAGTCTCGCAGAATTGTTTTGTTTTGGATGTTGTCAAGTTCAAAGATTGAGGAAGTCTCGCAGCAAGTCTGCGTTTTCAAGCTCACAGATAGACAGACAGACAGACAGACAGACAGATAGACAATTACATCTACAACTACAACTGAAACTGCACTACACTACACCACTGCTACAACTACAAATACAAATATACTGTATTACGCTACATTACAATGGACTTTTACAATACACTACACTACGCTACACTAGACTGCACCAATTAAATCTAATTACGCTACACTACACCAATTTACACTACAATTACAACAACAGCTACTACCACAACTACAATTACAACTAAACTGCACTACATTAATTACACTGAAGTACACTACAGCGACAAATGCAGCTACAACTACGGCCACACTACATTACGCAACACTACACTACACTGATTACAGTGCGCTACACTACAACTACAACAGCTACAACTGCAACTACACTACACTACACACTAATACGACTTGCACTACACTACAACTACAGCTACACTACCTTACACTACACTAGACTACACTACACTATACCACTCTACACTACACAACACTCCACGACATTACACTGCACCACAATACACTAATTACACCACACCACGACCACAACTGCACTTGCAACTATACACTACACTCCACTACACTATAACCACAGTTACAACTGCAACTACAACTACAACAGCACTACACCACACTACATCCAGCAGTTGTGGTAAAGTGACCACTGCAACCATTGCAACTGTTCCAAAAACCACACTCCAACTACCTGTCGGTCCACCAGTGGATCCGCTCTGCCATCCGTGATTCACAACAACCAACCTCTCCTATAGGTTTCCTATTTTTGAAACTTCCGCCACCGCCTTGTGCGGTACTAGTGGTATCAAAATGATAGATAAATTCCCAAAAACATAAATACTTTAGGTCAATCGGTGAAGACGAAACCTCACCGGCAAAGAAAAGGGAGGAAGCTGTGGTGAAAAGAGCGATGTGCCATGTATCCGTAACGATTCGAATTAACATTTTCAAGCTGCGAGCTGCAAAATTAGTAGCTGAAATCTAGACACCGTGCGCTCAAAATGTATTTTTTCCTAAACCTCCAGCGAGAATCGCCCAAACATTCTGCAGGTTTTTCTCTTCGTGAATTTACCTGGGGTATGACGCAGCTCAACATTGCCCACAAGCATTTTTCCGTGACAAACTATACCAATTCTCTACGTATGTTTAGCAACTATTTTGCGAGATTGGCACTTTCATGGGTCATTTCATCTTAAACAGTTTCATTATCATCGCATTTCTTCGAAAAAAATTCTCGGTGGGCTTGGCTCAAGTCGCATCTTGAGTGGCACCGCACAAAACACAGCTTTATATCCTGTGATTTGATGCGTGTGATGCATTGCCGCTGTTTTACCATGCCAGCTTGTTTTTTTCATTGCCCTACTTCCATAGCTAACATGTGGTGTTTTTCCCCAGGTAGATGGCAAGCAAGATGGGCTCTTACTTTTCATAAGTTGGGCGCTTGGTGAACTTTTCAGCTCTTTGGCATTTTTCCTGATTGGTGTGTTCGGGTTGTAGCTGCCATCTTGTTGATTGGGCTTGCAAGGCTTCTTTGGGGGGTTCTGAAGGGTCCTTTTTTCCCACGCTTGTTCACGGCAGGGTTTCATCCTTTGATTGTTTGGCAACGCTGCCAGCAAAGATGCAGTTGCATCTGTGATTGCAGTGCACTACGGATCGAATCTTGAATTCAGTGGCTGCCTTCTGCCAGGGACCATGCCTCGCCCCTGGACGTTGAAGACATTGCATCTTTTGGCAATGGCACGCGGTCAGTCTCTGGCCGGACGCAACAGACTTTGGCCAAAACCCAGAGTCAAAGTTAAAATAAAACAGCAACAGCTGAACTATGGCATCGCTGTGGACATTGCAAGAGTCATAGCAACGCATTGCAATAAAGCTCATGTCACCAAAGTCTGAAAGCCTTTCTTCGCGAATCTGTGAGATTCATCCGAGCAACCCATGCGTCAGATTGGATCAGCTTTTCACGTCGCTCGCCAGGCCATAGGGAAGCTCATCGCTTGCACCTGGAATGGCGACGCCAGCGACGAATGCAAAGGTTTTTGGGGTACCCTCCAAATCATCCCAACGAGCTTTATCCAGGGACATTTTGGGTCCAATTTCCCGTAGCCACGACTGATGAACACAATTTTGTGGATTAGTTTCCATCAGCGACCGCACCAGGAGTCTCTGTGGAGAAAGCATGTTTTTTGCACAATCGCTGGCCGAAAAACGAAGCTCCCTGCGAGCCTCTTGCTGGGGACATTGGGCAGAAGTGCCATCACTTTGGACAATCCTGGCAGTTCCAATGCCTCAGGGCAAATATATTGTGGACATTTGTGGAGGCTCTATCCGACTCTATCCGCTCAACTCGTGTTGTGTCAAGTCAAGTCTCATTTTGTCACGTCTCGACTTCAAGTGATCTGCAGGTTTTCTCCTTGAGACCATAGAGCCGGTTTAGAAATGAAGAGCCAACAGCTTCGTCAAACATCGACCCCGACACTTCACCCGGCCTCATGCGACCTCTTCGCACTTCTGGCAGTCACCGCCTGAGGTAATTTCGCTGAGAAACAAATTGAAGATTCCCACACTGCCTTTCTGTCACTTTGTTTGATCAAGACAGAAGTGATGCCAACCTCTTGCCGACTGTCATCCCTGTCCCTGGCCTTTGGAGATCTTTGAGTCTGGCTCTTTTTGGGCGAAACCCGGCCATGATCCTTCCCATCTCCCTTCGCATCTTTCCTCCTGTGCTGGTCGCTGGTTGCTGGTTGTTTTGCGTGAAACACAGCAAACCTGGACTGGACAAAGAAGACGTGATCATTTTATCAAAAGTTGACCATTCAGATATGGATCTGATTTTCGGAAGACCCCTCCAGGGCAGTTTTGCTTGAAACAGATGTCTTTGATTTGTTGTGGATGTGTGTTCTCCCAAATTAAAGGACCGGATAACCCCACATGTTACCAACTTCTTTAGACTTAGACTGACCATAGAAGAGCAAGAAGGGAAGAGGAAGTATAAGAGTGATGGAGCGGTGATGGTGGGCGAGTTTGTGTGTATGTATGTATGTTCATGTACAGTGAGTGAGTGAGAGTGTGAGTGAGTGATGCGAGTGTGGTGTGTGTGAGTGAGGGATGTGAGAGTGAGTGAAGTGAGCGAAGTGAAGTGAAGTGAAGTGAAGTGAAGTGAAGTGAAGTGAAGTGAAGTGAGTGGGTGAATGAGTGAGTGCGGTAGGTGAGGTAGGTGAGGTAGGTGGTGAGGTAGGTGAGGTAGGTGAGGTAGGTGAGGTAGGTGAGGTAGGTGAGGTAGGTGAGGTAGGTGAGTGAGTGAGTGAGTGAGTGAGTGAATGTGAGTGAATGTGAGTGAGTGTGAGTGAGTGTGAGTGTGAGTGAATGTGAGTGAGTGTGAGTGAGTGAGTGTGAGTGAGTGTGAGTGAGTGTGAAGCCTCCCATTAACGTCCCCACCACCGGCCAACGTGGTGTCGGCTCGACCGAAGCCGAACCGTTTGGTAAGGACGAAGGCATCGACCTCAGTGAAGAAACAGACTTAGACGGAGCACAGAAAGCGAGAAGGGAAGAGGAAGGATAAGAGTGATGGAGGGACGTAGGTAGGTAGGTATGTATTTAGGTATCTATGTATGTATGTACGTAGGGTAAGTTGTTTGTGAGTAAGTTGCTTCGCTTTCATCGAGCTCCACCAGGCTCTGATGTTTTTTTTTCCGACACACTATCAAAACGATGGTGTGCTCACCATACTTCCGCTGACCAAAGTAATGTTCTGCACTCTTT
>CAMXCT020001035.1:89314-94314 GCA_947184155.2 Cladocopium goreaui
GGTCGCACAGTCCGATTTTTAACATCTCATCTCTTGTGTCTCTAAACTTCTCTCCAGGAAACCGACATTCACACTTACAACATTTAAACATTTGAGAAGAAAGGCCCACATCTGACACGTCTTTGGTGATGAAGTTCAGGCTCCTGATCTGGAATTGATTTATCCTTGCCACAGAACACATGGGTATGTGCCATATTTGGGTGCCCCTGAAAACGAGGACTTTGACGTAGGCCATTTGATTTATATCCAGTTATCCAACATGGTGATTTCACCAAGACTCTTCCCGTCTCCTGGCATTCGCTTTGGGGGAAGGCGTCTTAACCTTCGCGACCTTTGGCTTCACCGTCGCACCCTGCGCCGGCTTCGCCGGCGGCTTCACAGGCTGCGCTGCGACGCGCTTGGCAGCGGCGCGAGCTGGGGTGGCGACGGGCCGCTGCACTTCGCCTGGGATGCTGTTATGTTTCCAGGTGGAAAAATGGCATTGGAAGAACAAGATGACTATGGAAAATAAGCTTCGGTGGTATCCCCAACAGCCGTAACGTTTTATTTTTACAAATCTTTCTGCAGCGTGCTGCGAAGCCAAGCGCTGGAAACACCTCAGCTAGGTTTCCGTGAGCTAAATGAACCTGACCTGGCTTGCCTTCTGCAACATTCCCCGGAACCCGTTGAACTTGAATAACTTGACTTGGCTTTGCACGGAGCCCTGTTGACCTTGACCTGGCTCTGCACCAAAGCCTCCCAGACCTTGTCCGGAACCTTCTCCGGATCCCTGTTGAACCTGACCTGGCTCTGCGCCAAAGCTTCCCACACCTTCTGCGGAACCTTCTCCGAAATGCTGTTGAACCTGACCCGGCTCTGCACCAAAGCCTCCCAGGCCCTCTCTGGAACCTTCTCCGGAACCCTGTTGAACCTGACCTGGTGCACCAAAGCCTCCCGGAACCTTCTCCTGACCTGGCTCTGCACCAAAGCCTCCGAGACCTTCTCCGGAATCTTCCCCGGGACCCTGTTAAACCTGACCTGACCTTGCACCAAAGCCTCCGAGACCTTCTCCGGAATCTTCCCCGGGACCCTGTTAAACCTGACCTCACTCTGCACCAAAGCCTCCCAGACCTTCTCCGGAACCTTCTCCGGAACCCTGTTGAACCCCACCCCGGCGCCTGCACCAGTGCACACCGGAGCTATTCTGGGCTGAAGATCCCATTAGCTTACGCTGTTGGGGAACAAAGACTAGAAACAATGAAAACAAGCAAATTTCAATCCTGATTTGAAACTTCACCATGCCGCCAACTACTCAATCGACTCCGAATCAGCCAAGTAGCTTGGAGTCACCATGGCATCTTGATCATCACTGGGTGCCACAGCTTTCAGTGGCTTTGGCGGCAAATCTTCCACCCCAACCGATTCGTATCGAGCCCAGTGCTGGCTGTGACGAGCGCAATACGCGAAGCGCGCGCCCGCGGGATGCGCACGACCAGCGTTGCGACAAGGGGCACCTGTTATGGTGCAGAAGTACTTCTGTGACCAGGAGGGGAATGGAAAACTGATAAAAGAAGGCAAAAAAAAGTTGATGTGAAAACGATGGTCTCAATATCTATCATAATTTAGGCGCAATCTAATTCATGACAGAGATCCAGCTACCACATTCAGGCTGGAATTACTTGAAAGAAACATTTACAATCTTGAAAGCATCACTAGCTGCAATTCCAACGAGTCTGCAACACACAATCAAACTGCAATGAAGGCAGGCCTTTCACCAAATCCATGTCACCATCTCCCTAAATCATTCTCCACCAAATCATGATATGTATGGGTTTGTCTGAAAATTGGATATCCTAAATCAACTGGTCAATCATCACTTTCCAGAATA
This sequence comes from Cladocopium goreaui, assembly GCA_947184155.2. Lineage (NCBI taxonomy): Eukaryota > Dinophyceae > Suessiales > Symbiodiniaceae > Cladocopium > Cladocopium goreaui. The sequence goes on from CAMXCT020001035.1 coordinate 91,182, forward strand.
ACATGACTTAAAGATTTCCATGATATACCCCATTTTCAGACATACCACAGGGATAACATGTCAGGAAATTCAAAGCGACCCGTGTGATGATCGTCCCTTGGTCCACCGTTCCCAGCCTGCCACTGTTCGCCCATGGCAACTGCCCACCCGCAGCTTGTTGCGCGGCGCAGTCCGTGCAGTCCGTGTGCGCTCAGTGCGCTTGGTGCGCTTGCGACCGGGAGCTGCCACTGAAAGGCCAACCCCTGCCAAGGGCCAAGGGATGAAATGAGTTAAACACATTTTCAACATCACATAGGGGTCAGCATAGGTTGAACATGGTTAGTGGCTTAGAAGCTGGGTACGCATATGTTGGAGTTGGTTCAAGTCATTTCTACAAAGAAAACATATATAACAATATATTTGTCTGCAAATACCATGGTTTAAAACGGATTCAAATGGGTTGCTGATGAGTTAAAAGCTGGCTATCTGCATCACAGAATCGGTTAAGGGAAAGTTCACGGGGCAACCCTCAGATTTGATCCTAACATAATGGCTTCCTGAAGCTATTCCATTACACCCCTCCGACCATGCGGCTTGTGGCAGTTGATGAACTCAAAACCACCCATCAATCCATCAGCCATAATTAACTAAGCACCCCCAACATCTCGAAACCACCATCTGCGGCAAATGAGCTTGAAGTATTTGGTCAATCTTAATCCAATTTCTCAGCAACTTGCCTGAAAAAAATCCAGACCAAGCCCCTTCCCAATCGCAGCCCTGCTAATCGCAGCCCTGCTGCCTTGACCTGACTTTGGTGCTTCCGTCTGCTGCGCGGGGCACATGGTCCGCCACAATGCCGTGAAATTGGGTGCCACTGCTGTGGCGGTACGGGGCCGAGACGACAAGGTCCGCAGCACTGGTGCCTTTGCAGTGGATTGCAAGGGTCGCAGCTGTTGGATCTCCGATGGAATCTGCACAGCTTTGGGCTGAAGCTTCTGCTTCTTGCTTGGCGGCTCGACAGCTACGGTGAGATCAGGCGGCACCGGAGCTTCTGGAGCTGCTTGAGCTGGTGCTTCTACCACGGGAGCCACTTGCTGTTTGGGGGAACTCTTAGGATCCACCTTGGATGTTTTGGCTGATGCCTCGAGTGGCTTCAAGTTACTGCTGACCTCCTGTGTCGGTGTAGGCAGCGGTGCTCGGGCAAAATGCTCCAGCAGTCGATTCAGCAATGTGCCCTTGGTCCCTTGGAAGTTCAAGCCGCGATCTAAGCAGGCACGACGCAGCTCATCTGTGTGCAGCAGCCGCAGCCCGGCACGAAAGCCATCATCCAAACGGGGCAGCTCCGTAGGCACTGGCGGCTCCACGGTGTCAATGGGTTCATCAGCAGGTTCGTCAACAGGTTCATCCAAATCTCCCACCAGCTGACTTTCTAAGGCTTCCAGCGGTTCCAACTGTTGGCTCGCCTCAGCTTTGGCCTCCTGGCTGCTGCCCTCGGCCGACATATCTGGCTGTGCTGCTGGGATGCTATCTGCCGGTGATGCTTCTGTCTGCATCTCGACTGCGTCCCTCACCGGGCTGGCCACTGAAGCCGTGGGCGGCGGTGTCTTGACGCCGGGGGGATCCTCCGCATCCTCATGTACTGCGGCATCCGCTGGAGCAGAATCCTCTTGGGTCTCCTGGTGGATGGGTCATGACCGGACTGATGTGAAAAGAAGCCATGCTGACGGAAGGACACTGTGGGGATATACTTTGCAAACATTTTGACTGACTGCCAAATTCATTCTTATCATTCTTGCTCTATGAGCTGATTAGTCTGGACAATCTAACCTGCCACGATGTGGGAATGTTTAAACATCCAGGGGGTCTGCATTCTTTGCACATCATCCAATCTCAAACATTGAAACGCAAAGAGCACTTGCCATCAGGAAACTGCTCCCAAACTAAATCCCAAGCCTCAGGTCCAACCACCAAAGCATCAATGTATTTCTTCAAGATTCATTGATCCCACAATATCAAAATATGGATGATTTATGGGAATATAGATATAGGGAATGTATATTCATGGCTATATTCAATATCCAACATAAACACCAATTTTGATGGGTCCAAAATGAAGCACTTGCCCCATTCCCCGGAGATCCTCCGCCACGTGGCTTGCCAAGCGTTCGGCAAGGACTGAGGCGCTGCCATTGGATGATAAACCACAGGCGCGGCCTGGGCTGGTGATGGCTGAGTGGGACATGACATGGTATGGGCTTGTTCAAAAATAACATACATCGACGAAATGATTAATGATTTATGATTAATCATATGATTAATGATTTATGATTAATGATGATTTCGTTACTAAATTGAACGGCCATTGGGGATATGACTATCAAAGCCATCTCAAAATCTGCGGGGGTCGTATTCAGATGGCGAAAAGCCAGGACCAGGCTATGTGACTCCACAGTCACGGACAGGTCTGCGAAGATGTTTTAACTGCTGCTGTTGTGCAAACTATGTATATATATATATCTATTATATAATATGTATTATGTATTATATATATATATTTGATACATTATATATTATAGATTATATACAGTGTATGTATATATATATATATATACAGTATATATAAGGCGAATAAGGCGAAGAACCTCAGAGTGGGCTTTCCAGAAAGCCATGACCAATAAATGCCCTAGCTTGCACCACCTTGGGCGTCCCTGCAGGCTGCTTGAAGTCCGGCCAAGGATAAGGTATCCATACTAGCAGGCACCTGCGGGTTGATGTGTTTCATGAGTGAAGTAACATCGAATGGAATGATTCTGCTGGAGATGGAGATGAGAAATGATGGGTGTGGTGGTTTTTAGCGTTGATGTTTGGTTCTTCCTGGAAATAATATCAATGTTGGACATGGGTGAATGACAAAAAATGACTGTTCACTATCATCATTTCATGATTTGTACTGCTGTTCTGATATCTTGCTATGGGTTAAAGCCAAGGAAGGTAGCCTGCGAAACACACGAATAGGTGGTGTACAAACGGAGGCGTATCCCTTTGAAATACGGTAAGATAGGCTTTGACCCATTATCCGCCTAATTTGTTGCTTAAATCACCATTCTATTGGTTGTTTTTATCCTGCCATCTGGTTATAAACATCGCTTTTCAT
>CAMXCT020001035.1:96814-166814 GCA_947184155.2 Cladocopium goreaui
AAGGATCATCGTCCATCGAAGCCAACCACAGGTCTTGGCGAACAGTACACGGAGTTGAACTCCGACCCGAGGGGTCGCCGGTCGCAAAGGACTATGGGCAAAGGGCAATTTTTTCATTGTTTGGCCATTGGTTTTGCTTGGCGCGGGTACTTAATCTTCATTCATCCAGGTATTTCCAATTGTGGCCCATGACTGTTGTCCATGACTTCAAAGTTTTGAAAATGTCAGATGCTGTTGGCATCCCCATGACAACCCTGCAGCACACTCCCAGTTGAGCTCAAGCACTGCCAGATTCTTCGCGAAAGATGTCAGCACAGTGGTGGCAGCGGAAGCAGCAGAATCTTGCGATGCCTGCAACAGCATCAGTTTTGTCAACCCCCCCTGAACGGATTGAGGAATCAAACAACCTGCAAAAGCGGTGCAGAAATCCTGTGTGTTCAGGCTTCACGGGGGATTCCCTGAAGGATTCCCAGAACATGGAAAGAGCTCACTCGTTCACGGTGCCTTGTGTTGGGGGTAGAAAACTGTCTTCAAAAAGTCGTTTTACCCTGTCATGGACTGCAAACAAAAAACATATCGAGTTGTTGTTTGTGTCCACTGCGCATCTTTTGCATATTATGTAACATATCTACATCGGTAACATATCTACATCAATTGGATATGTCTGTCTTGATCTGTCCTAAAAAACCAAAGTGCATGGCCAATCTGGATCTTATTTCTACATGCCAACTCCAAAATTCACACAGAGCCTGCCAAATAGGGGCTGGAAGATTAGTTTCCACTAAAATCAGGCTATTAGTTTCATGGTCTATATCAATTTTTGGGGTACATCATCCATTGTGGCCATTTTTGGCCATCAGATCTTCCCGGACCCCTTCAGAGCAGCCGTCGACCTCAACTGCTTCCATGAAGGCGTCTCCGTGCCGCAGGGGCGACCTTGTCGAACTGGGTTTGGGGATCCTGGTGATAAACATTTGGCATACCACAGTTTCAGACAAGATGAAGATGAATATCATGGAAGCTTCAACCAATGGAACCATCAACCTATCAAGACTGTGGAGTTGCTTAGCAAGTTTAACCTGTCCTCAAAGCACCGGGCCTACGATTGTCAAGTCTGTCCTCAAGTCTTGTGGCCCTGAAACTACTGCATCGCAACCCCACAAAACAAGCAGTAAAATCCTAAGAAAATGCTCAATATACAGAATACATTATGATACCATAGTCTCCATAATCTCCTCTGTCTTTTTTGGGAGTTGCCGTAGTGAAATCCAGTTCCATTCCGACAGCTTGACACCGATGGTGCCTCGTGGGCGGCACTGGAAGCCCAACAGGACTGGCAGGAGTCGGGGTCTCTTGCGCCTACAGCTGCTGGGTTCTTGGAAGTTTTTGTGGAGAAAAGATGAACAAAAAAGATAATCAGTATCTATTGAATAGAACATCGATTGATATATCAACCGCTCAGGTTACAATAGTTACACGAAGATGACAACGGATCATCCAGGATGGTTTTGTGCACATGAAACAAAGACCAGGACTTTCAAAAGCTTGAGGAACTCGGATGTCATTTCAACAGTGACCTTCGTGGCCTCTGAACAGACACTTTTTCCACCCGAATCGGCAACCTGCTCCGCTTCAACAAGGCGCTCCTGTCATGGGGATGGGGTCAAACCAGCATCCAATTGCCCTGCGACCACTCCTAGCAACTGGGCATACAATTCGCCCAAAACAAATGAGTACATGATGAGTACATGATGATGTAATATCATGTAATGCATGATGTAATTAATGATGTAATGCATGATTTTTTGTGTTGTTATCTGTGCCAATGTCATAATGTCCTGATTTGTGGCAACATGCCGGGATGACCAGCAGCAAAGCCTTTCCACCACGACAGGAAAGACCTCGGTCCTTGCAGATCTGCTGCAACCTGAGGCGATGGGGTCATTGACCGAACCTTTTGGAAAAAAGTTCATCCATTGTTAGATAAAATCCATGTTCGATATTATGGGGTTCCCATAATGGAATTTATATCCACAATGGATTATCGATTTTTTTGATTTTTATTCACAATTCAAGTGGTCTAACAATGGGAATTTTAATCCACAATGGAATTTGAACTTGTGATGTTGGGCTTCCCATATAAACGATTGGTTCATAATACATAAGTTCAAACTTTTACAGCATCCCCATAATTCAAGTAGATTGCTGGTGTACCCCCAAGTTGCTGCGCAAGGGAAATCCCAAATCCCAGCGGTCTCATTTCAAGGCCAATGCCAAAACATGCCAAAACATGCCAAAACATTGGTCAACTGGGCATGGGTCAAACCCCGAAAACGTGAAACGTCAACAAAATGATTGTAGATATTCTTCCATAGCCAAGTGGCTTCATCCTGGCACCTTTTTGGGATGTCAAAATATGATATCACCAACTCACCAGGTTCCTATCGCCATGGACAGCCGCTCCAAGAAACTCCTTCGCCGTTTTGGTGCTCAAATCTTGGATGCCGCATGGAGCCCTCCACAGCTTTCCACAGGGATGTATCAGTGAAGTTGGGTGAATTTTAAGCAAAAATCATGGTGAATGGCTCAAAGTTACCCAGTTCATAGAGGTTGCAGTTGGGGAACCATCCCATTTTGCAGCTTGAGGTCCAATATCTGGCGGTGCCAATCTGGGGCCGCTGCTTGCGTGCTTTCTTGGGCACCTGATCAGATTTTGGGCCAAGTACAGCTGATGATCATCCAATCATCCGAATCGAATCGTCAAAGGATGGAGAAATCACATGTCACTGGAGATGTTGTAGATGATGAGATGGGATTTATCCCATGTCCCAAAAAATGCAGAATTCTTTCAACCTCTGTCCTGGATGTTTAGAGTATCTCTGAATGGAGCGACATTTTGACCGAGAGTTCTCTACCTCTGATGGGGGCGGCATGCGACGTGGACTCCAGGTGGGTCGCGGTGATCCTTCGCGGTGAGCCGTTGACTGGGGAGCCAACGGTGTGAAACAAAAATATCTTGATATATGTTGTTGATACATAAGGATTTGAGCAACAGAACCCCATAAGAATGGCCAAGAAGAAGACAACATCTTCAAAGTGTGCGAAAAGCTGACAGCTTAATGAAAGTTGTTTCGGTAGGCAAAGAATGCATTGGATGTTGTGAGGGTGGCGATATGCCTGACCAATTTCGGTACATTTTTTAATTTTGAAAGTTCTACGGGGCATGGGAACCCTAGAATAATAGAGTGTTTGAGTGTGAGTTCAATGAGCCCCAAGACTGAGAACACGCGCTGTTTGTTGTTTGCATGGAACGTCATAGATATTTTAAGCATGAAATCCTTCCGATCATGAATCATCGGGGCTCTATCTTTCAGCTTCCATATTTTGCACTGGTACCCAACAGCCCAATATCATGAGCCGAGCTGTCCTTTTGGCACTGGAGAATTGCCTCTCTCAAGGCCTTCCAAGGATCGATAAACATGGTGAACTGGTGAAACTTCACCAATCAAACAGGATGGTTTGGTGCAAACTTTCGAAGTGTAAACAATGTGAACCAATGGCCATGGGGACAGGAATAAAGCTAGGGGTATTTCATCACCAACGGAGAAGGAAATTGATGATCTGTGCTATCTGAAGACCCCTTGTGTATTTACATGGGTAAGTTGTGCATCAGCACTGGGATTGTTGCCGAGTGGTGCAATGGATATGTCACCCACAAGCTAACTAATCCCCGAAACTTTCTCAGGTTTCATGGTTCCCCGAAATGGGGTCGGAAGACAACCCCCCAAGATCCAATGGTTCATCATTATTTCCCTCAGTTGATGGCCATCTGGTTGGTGGTATACCTACCTCTCTGAAAAATATGAAAGTCAATTGGGATGATTATTCCCAATATATGGAAAAATTGTTCCAAACCATTAACCAGCCATAGTAATTGAGGGCTCCACTGGCACCTGGAAACTCTGTGGCTTCGATAGAGTCACCACCTACAATCTTCGATGACATTTGGGGATGGATTTACTGATGAAAAAATGGGGACTCAACCAATGAATCATGGGATAATAGGGATTTAGGTATAGACAAAGGGGATTTTGAACATGAATCATATCCCAGTCATGTACCTTCGAAATATGCTTGTGGGTCAAGACCTTGTCACCTTTGTGAAGCTGAAAGCCGGGATCTATGGACGTGAATAAACCAACAAAAAATGACATTTGGCAGTGGATTTCCAAGAGTGATTCCAGTCCTGGAATTGGATGCATCACCCCTGCCCCCTCGTTGTTCAATCTCCCCATATTTACTTGCCATTGATCTCCTCGTCTTTGGCAAGTATCCTCATATTTCTTCAATCAGAATCATCTCCATGGTTCTTGTTGCTACGAACCCCTATAGATGTTTCTCTTGCTTCAAACATCCTCTTCATAGTTGTCATAAATATCCTCAGATCAAAATCAAAGTTTTCGTCGAACCTTCGTCCTGCTGAGACTGCACCGGGGACGCGCCAGCCGAGACACCTGGCAACATGGAACTTGCCCGAAAATGGGTGTGTTCACCCACTAACAATCAGGATTGCATCCACCAGATATGGTGATTTTACATGGGAATCTCAGGTCGAAGCTGCGATTTTATCGAAGCTATGGAAAGTCAACACTTTGCATAGGTTCATCATCTAGAATTTGGTTGATTTTTAATTGCCGAAGGGCTCTAACAGATCTTCCCTTAGACACGACAATGTGGATATTCCACTTGAAATTAAGATGAACAAATGAGCGCTATGGGGCCCAAAAAAACAATGCCCCATTCATGTGGAGGCCAAAATCCTAAAGATATAGGCCTGGAAGCCTGGCATTGCGGTGTCTCTGGGCTGAATTCAACAGCAAATTGATCAGGGAGAAAGACGTGGACATTGCTGGGATTAGTTCCTTCTAATATTGAACATCCCAAAAGCATCTCAAAAACCATGGTTTAGTGGGGATTTACACATATTTGGGACCCAGCTGACCACAGAATGGGGTAATGTTACGGGGATGGGTATGCTCTCGGCTATTTCAATAGGGAAAAATGAGGATTCACCAACAAATGGAATGTTTTTTTCCCCCTATGGTTTTGCCCTGAATTTTCAATCCCAACTGTTCTCCACCACCCCTTGAGCTCTAAAGTCGCCAGCCTTGATCAAAGGGATGACAGGCTTGGGTCTCTGGCAAAGTGAGCAGATTGCCTGGCATCAAAAGGTGCAAATCTCTAGCAGTTTGGGACCATGTCAACCAAGGCTTGATTGGAGGTACCACTTTTTTCAATAGACGATCATTATTTTGGGGGAAACGTCCCTTTCATGAACCAGAGTTTGATCTGCGGTTGACGTTTAGGTCATCTTCACTTTTGGATTTAGCAATCAACATCACAATATATCCCACTTGTATCCCGTATGATCTGTCCGATATGGTTTTATTTTTGGATACTGTGGGGAGATGCATTTTTCGTAGCGATTAAGAAATCTTTGAGGCGTACACCATCCCACAGCAAAGTGGCTTTTGTAGCTTCAGAATGTTTCACATAAATGGTGATCCCTCCTAATTTTGCCACAAAAACGGTGAGAGTTTTCCATTCAAAGCAGCCATTGATCATGTTGGGATCTATTCATTTCCATTCATCACCTGAAGAAAGTTCTAGTGATTTCCATTCATCACCATTATCATGGATAAATCAAACTTCACAAAGCTGAAGAGCTGGGGATCTTTCGGGCTTTAACACATCAACCCATCATTCCGACGTAACGACGGCCTCCGGGTGCCTGGGATTCCTCTCCTGGCGTTTCTAGTGGTTCAATCCCGATTTCTATTGGCTGTCCAATGGGGAAATGGAGCTGTCTGGCTTGGAAACCGTTGTTTTAAAGCATCATTTTGTGTATCAAAATGGTCGAACATTGAGGGGTAAGTGAGACAAATCCATGTTTTGGTAAACAAGAATGATGGGTGTGTCACTAAACCCATCTATCAGTGGTGAAATGGGATTGTTATCTTTCTCGATTAGACACCAATTTGCATCGGCGAAGTCGAAATGTTCATTGCCGAAAGATCATTGACCCACATAAATCCACATTTTTAACCATCATTAACCCACACTAATCCATAGTTTGTTGGTTAAACCCACATTGACCCACATTGTTCGTAGTAAGAACCGCGGAAGTTCAATGGTTGCCTCCTCCCTGACTCTGCGACAAGGGCGTGGCAGCCTGAAACGGTGGCAATTATTGGATGTTTCGCAATTGTTGGTGACGAATTGAAGCTCACTTGTAATTTTGATGGATCATAGCCATTTTTGAAGAGATTTAAACATTATCAGTTGGTGACTAATGTGATTTGATCTCTAATTTTCGAATCTCTGCAAATAAGGATTTTTGATCATCGGGATTTAATGGGTGGTATCGGCCAAAAAAAATGCGGCAATGGGCAATCCCTATCTTTTGAGAAATTCCCATAATTATAGATATAAATGTAGAGGATTTCCATTGCCGAGTCAAGCTAGATTTCTTGAGAGAAGTCGAAAAAGACTGAAACTATTGCACCAAGTGAACTTCTTTTCTGGAATACAAGAACCCTGAATTCATTCTGTGTTTTTGTTTGAAAAGTACTAAGGGAGACTGAAGCTCACCCTGATCTACCCATATCTTCACGAATAGAATATCATTCCCAGGCCCAACCTCAAATATCCAACTGTGGTGAGATGTCTGTTTTTTCACAAGGATGACACGCACAAATCAAGAAGTGTCTCCATGGAATCATTAGAAGGCCAGCATGGCCCCTTGTTCAAGGATGACATGCACAAAACCTTTTGTGCTTGCTTTTGTTCATGGCTCAAGAAAACTTAGCTGCTGGGCGCTGGCGGCTTAACCTGGTTTCGCAGGTTATGAGCCCAACCTTGGGTCTCTGACCATGTCGCTGTCGACGCTGCGGCGGAGGGAAAATTCGAGGGCCAGAGAGCTGACGCCTGATGGACGAGCACCAGGTGAAGATCAGGCTCAAGGCGCTCGAGCTCCTCACCGAGGAGAGGGCAGAAGGTTGGAGATCGGGGGCGCTGGCAGGAGATTGGAAGCCCTGTTGGAGGAGGAAAGGACTAGAGCGGCTTCGGTGCCGGTGGCTGGTGTCCGCCGACTCCGGTTGGAGGATGGGCGAGACCAAACCCAGGCCTTGGATGATGGAGGCCGGGAGGCTGCTGGTCGTGGGGCGCAAGGATCGGAACCTTGGAGGACGGAGCCAGAGCCATGGAGCTTGGCCAGCGTCAAGGCGGACCGATGGAGGCCTTGGATGATCCCAGAGCCAGATCGAGCCATGGGGCTTGGCCAACTTCAAGATGCGGTCCGGCAGTCCTATGAAGTTCTTCAACAAGCTCTGGGACGGACACAGCCGAGACCAGGGCTACTAGATCCCCTTCTTCAAGGCAATGATCAAGGTGCTCAAAGGGGTGGTGTTCTCGACGACAGAGGGGAACGATCGCTCTTGCAAAGTACTCCAGCTCGAGCTCAGGCGGGCCATAGACCTGAAGTTGGACGTTCAGGAGGCTGTGAAAGCGCTGATGGACTTCGTGCTGGAGGTCAAGTTGGGGGCAGAACTGACATAGCCCCAAGAGTTTTGGATCCATACGGGACGCCTGGACAGAACCAAGGTCAACAGGTGAATCCTTTTTGGAGTGACGCAGTTCGCAGGGGTGCCATGGAATGCGCTCCTGGAGCTGGAGATCAGCGTGGTTCGCCGGCCGGACAGGTTGGTGTGAGTGGCTTGACTTCTGGACGAGATAGGAATCCAGTGGAAAGCCCCAAGGATGAAGTTGAACGTTTGCGTGCTCGGATCCTACGGGAGGCTGAAGAGGCCTTTGGCAGGGAGGTGAAGAAGCTTGGAATCTATGAAAAGGGCGACGGTGACTCCTATCACACTGCAACGAGTGCGGGTGGTGGTGGAGGTCAGTCGCAGGTTCCTCGGCAGCCTCAAGCTGATGGTCCATCTTTGGAACCTCCTCCGGGATTGAATCATGTGAAGATATCTGATGGAGCAGGCGACCAAGTAGTTTCTGAATCGCTGCGCCATCTGGAATTGCCAGGTTTGCCACAAGTTGGAGCTGAAGGAGCAGCCTTGCAGTTCGGAGATTGGCTGACCATAGCCAGTCCACTCATGTCAGACTTGGGATCATCATCGAAGAAATGGTGGGAACAGACAGTGAGGCTGGCTGAGGAGTTCGCTTGAATCTACGCCCTTGGAACGTCTCCGTCTCAAGCCCACGGTGGAGGTTGGCCCAGGGTACCAGCGCCTGGAGCAGAGGGGAATCTCAATGCTATTGGGAATTCTGCCAGAAGCCCTTCGACGGGACATCGTTGGGGCCCGCAACGTATCCATGGTGTCAATACTCTACCGCCTCTTCGTCGTGTTCCAGCCTGGCGGAGGAGCTGAACGAAGTGCTCTTCTGAAGAACCTTACTGACTTGAAGCCTGGTAGTTCAGTGGCAGATGTCCTGAGCTCGATTATAGGCTATGGAGACGATGGATTTCCCGCGCAGAGGAACTTCGTCTGACGATACCGGATTCTCTGGTACTCATGCAGGCCCTCAATAAGGTCTCTGAGGCACTGAGCCGCATGGGTGGGAACCAAGTGACGTATCGGATCTCAGCTGTTCGAACAAGAGCCGCAGGTCGACCAAAGACCGGGGTTGTCGGAGGTCAAGGAGTTTGCCGAATTCCATGGTCTACGAATGGCAGAGCCTTGGGAGCGTGGTGCCTTGGAGCCCATGCAGGTGGAACTAGCATCGGGTTCAACCTGGCTCTATCGCCATGGCAGCCACAAGACCTTGCTCAGCCTCACCCAAGTGGAGCCGATAGTGCCATTGCACCGATTGGTTTCCATGGGATTCCGAATCGAATGGTCGTCAAAAGGATGCAGGATCTTTCATCCCTCTCGAGGGGTCATCCAGTGCTCGCTTCGGGGTGGTTGTCCGACGATGGAACGTGGAGAAGCTCTTCTGCTCTTGAGGGAGATGGAGAAGATCGATGGATCCTCCATGGATGTGAATAGCGAGGAGTTTAAATGGTGGCGTGAGAACTTCCCGGAGACCCCAGATCGAATCCTCAAACGGATCTTGGGTCAGGGGGAGGCATGGGATCCAGGAGCTCTGCCATGGAACAGGCATCAACGGCGAGCCCATGAGAAGAGAGGTGTGGCGATCCATCTCTTCAGTGGTCCCAGTGTCAAAAAGTGGCGAAGTTCAGATGTGGGTGGCCTGGAGTGGGTGTTCGTCGACACGTGCCTGGGGTCTATTGCAATATGACCTGCACAGGCCGGTCGTATGGACCTACCTCTGGTCGCTAGCCCAGCGGGGACTGATCAAGCTGATCGTCGGTGGCCCACCTTGTCGAACTGTGTCAAGGTTGAGAGGTGGACCACCGGGTCCTAGAAAAGTCCGTGGTCGCGGGGTAAACCGCCATGGGGTACCGGACGCAGCTGAACAGGAACTAGCAGAGGGCGATACATGCCTTCTCCTGAAGCAGCTCGCCCTTTGGAGGCGAACGGAACAAGCCCGTGCTGGCCAAGGATGGGTGACTGGCTTCTTGCTGGAGACGCCCCAGGATCCGGCGTCGTACCTTCTCGAGGAGGAAGGGGCTGACTGCCCATCATTCCTGGAGTTCCCAGAAGTCAAGAGCCTGGTGGAGAAGGAGGGAATCCACGAGCTTGGTCACCAACTTGCCGCACATGGAGGAGTTACACCAGTTAAGAGGAGGTGGAATCACTGGAGAACTGAGCGCCGATCTTGGGGAGCGCATCAGGAGCTCAAAGACGTGGGCTGAGTGGTCTCCAGGGTTGGTTGCAGCGATCCAGGAATCGCTGAGGAGATGGACGGCGTTGGCCAAGTCTTCAGGGGGCTCTGTAGGGGTCAAGAAGATGGACCTGGAGTCCTGGAAGAAACACGTGCTGAATCAGCACCAACCTTTTCGGCGAGATTGCCGCCGCTGTATGGAACTGATGGGCAGGGATTCTCCACATCATCGGATGTCCGGGGATCGAGCCAGTCATGTGCTCACGATGGACATTGTCACATTCCAAAGGATATCATAGGATGCTAGATTCAAATCTCAAGGCTCGCAAATATTTCGGATAGAAACAAGGATGCTATGGAGAAAATGTGACCCTGGTCATCGCTGCAAAAAAGCCTTGGAAATTAAGGTCGTGACATCTTTGACTCACTCGTCCTGACACCCAACAACTGTTCGACTAGTCTGAATCACAGCAACAACGTTTCAATCTCCATTGATTGCATTGCAAGGTTCAAAACTTAGAAAACATCTGAACTCCACCATGTCTTCGCTCTGGTCGTGTGTCATCGTGTGTCATGCGTCGGCACCCGCCTCGGCTTCCTCCCAACAAAAGAAGGACACCAGGCCGCAGAACATCGAGTCCAAGCAGCCGTGCACCTCGACAGCACACAGGATCAGGATCAGAACGGTCGTGCCGTGGAACAGAGTCAAAACGACGTCTTGCAGTCTTGCACAGGATTTGGACGTCTTGCCACACTGAGACCTGTGCAAGTTTGCGGCCCCGCTTTTTGCGTTCTGCTCGTCTTCGAATGGCATCCTGCCATGTGTGCCATCCCAATTTCTGGGATCAAATCAAGGCGATCGCTAGCAATTGTTGGAGATATAACATCGAAACACTCCAAGAATTTTCATTGATGTTCATGGATGTTTCATTTCATGATTTTTTCATGGATGTTTCATGGGATTTCGCTGATGTTTCATTGGTTTTCTCACTAACTACAGGCCGCCTCTTCCCACTTTTTCGCCGCTGCGGCCCAAAGCAGGGCTGCTTTGTTCAACTGAGAGGCCATGGCTAAGAAAAATGTGAGAAACCTCGATGGAAATTTTCTGGATACCATCGGAAGATATCGGAAGATTTTTTGAGCTTCAAACTTGCCCTGCCGCCGCAATGACGGGATGAACTTTGACAATAGCACTCCTTGCTTTCTGATGTTTCTCAATCAGATATCGCTGCATCTGTTGTACCTTTGGCATGCTTGCTCTCGGTCTGGGCAAATGATTTACTGCAAACAAATACAATTGAATTTTTGAAATATCGACAAAAATCCAGTGGTTAATTGCGGTGGATGAATTCGTCCATGTTAGGCGGGCGGACCATTAAAAATCGATGTTCCTAAATTAGCTTGCTTTCTGGGATAGGCTCAGTTGCACCTGGAATCAGACTTGCACTGCTGTGTAGCCACCGCAAGTGACAACTGGTGCGTCAAGACATCAAGAAATGCTGCACCACTGCACAATACAACCTGTCTAAAGATACAATTTGAAGTTGTCTACATTCTGCATTCAAACTTTTCACTTCCCACTCCGCTTTTTACAAAAACAAAGCACGGCTAACATTGCACGCGAGGATCATAGGTTTCTGGGCAGGGCGACGGATCTTTTTGACTCACCAGAAAATCGTCCTTCTTCATCAAGCGATCATTGATTGCGTATCTCGGTGCAAGTCTGAGTCTAGAAATCCCCTGGATGGTTCGAAGTCACTCAAGGTTGCAATCAAGTCTGAAGGCCAAGCTATCATTGCATCGCTCACCTTTGGGTTTTTGATATCTTGACTATACTGATTATCCTCAGGCAAAGTAACTATCAGAATGTGAGAAGTTATGAAAAAACTGCTGGTAGACATTCACGGACGGTAGAATAAACAAATAATCTCTGCATAGAATTGAGCCAACCTTGAAAATTGCAAAAAGGAATTGAACATGCTCCACACGCCCTAAGCCGCCCCATGGTGATTCATGGAATTTTGAAATGTTTTTGAATCATTTAACAAAAAAAACATGCTTTAAAAAAGGTATCAGTGTCAGATAAGTGGTGTGACAATGATCAAACCATATCAAAAAATGTTCATATCATAGATATTTCGATGATATTTCCATATATTTCCCATAGACGCTTAAAAGCTCTAAAATCCTCCCAACCCGCCCAGTGCCCTTTGGCCCTGCCGGGTGCCTTGCAACCCTTCTCCGCATCCCAGAGGTCTGTCATGGCGAAATGTCTCAAGGCGCTCATGAAAGCTTCAAAGCAGCGGTTCAAATACTTGAGTCATGAACAGCATGGCAGTGGTGGATGACACCGGACAATCTCGGTGGATGCCGCCTATGATGGTCCGTGATGGAGTCCCAACATGTGCAAATAATCGCAGCTGGCACCTCAAAGACTTTGTGTTTATCAAAAGCTATGAATCTGAAATTCTGGATGACACTTGAATCCATTTGATCACATGGGTTTTGTTCTTTACCTTGCACGTTCTCTGCCGTACATTTGGTTTTGGGTCGAATTTGAGGACCCATGGCCACTATGAGTCAAAGATGTTGATGTAAACGATATGCGGTATGATGTGGTATGTGATATATGATGTACGTATCACCGCTACATCCTAAACGATTCTAAATCAAGGTACATCAAGGCACCCTTCATGCAGGGTCCTTGACCATCATCTGAGACCAGATCTCCAGGGCACGGCACCCTGGGCACCCTGACAGAATACTCTTCATGAACGGGCAGGCCGGCATCCTGGCCATAGTCCGGGAACGAATTTTGGAGGTATCCGCAAATTTGGCCGCTTCTTGGAACTAAATCCTGTGTGGGGGTGTTTACACTTTCTGTTACTTATTATACTTGTGTGTTCTTTTTTTGTTACTTTCTGCAACTATTTACGATGTGTTTGCGCAGTCTCTGTCGCTCGTCACTTTTTTGCAACTGTTTCTATACATGTAGCTGGGGTTGGAATGAGGCCCCAAAAAACTTTCAAATAGAAGATATTCATGCAATTAGTTTTGTACGGAGGTATCCGCAAAGATCATGTGTGTACTATGTATGGTAATCAGTTTATTGCGTGTATTGCAACTGTGATCCTGATGACAGTAATAAGAATATACATATACGTGCATACATGCAATTTGCATGCATACATGCAATTTACATGCATACAAATAGATATATATATATACATGCAATTTACATGCATACATACGCATATGGCAACATACATGAGCCCTCACATGAATATTATGCCGGATGCTCTCAATGCAGGTCTGGGTTTCCCCACCCTGCAGAACCCTCATAGGTGAAGCACAAATCTGGGCGACGGAAGCACACCAGCGAACGGATGGCAATTGAAATTCACTTCATGAATCTGCAAATTCATGCAAATTCACTGTGATCCCCGAAACAAATTTAATGGTAGCTGCTTTTCCCTGACATCCGACATACCTTCCTACGACACATATCTTCACTAACTGGTGAAGTGACTGGATTGAAAGAATTTCAATGCATTTCACACTTTGCAACGACGTCTTCGTCATTTTGCATGCCTTGAGCCTTGCTGAGCCTTGGGCCTTGGGACTGAATCAGAAGCATCTTTGAATCTTTGAAGGTGAAAGTCTCCTTGGGGAATCCTCCTGACGCGAGTCACGATAGTCAGCACGATCCCGGGCCTGTGAGTCAAATCGAAATGACAAATTTTCACAACCAGACCATTTGTATTCACTTCCTGAATCCGATACTGTGACACTTCATCAGCGCAAAATTCAGGGGACAGGTGGAGTAAAACATGATGAAGTCAACCATTTTGCATAGGAGCTGGCCACAACATTTCAAAGGCCAATAATTTCACGAGTATTGCTTTCTTTGTCCGAACACGTCCAAGCATTTCGTTCTCCTCGTAAACGTGTTTGAAGCGATGAACCAAACGAAGGATTTGCACCCCTGAATTCCAAAACTCTCAACATTCGGCTGAAAAAATCATGAAAACTGCTGAAAGCATCGATCTGAGTCTCATAATTCTCTTGCACCTTCAACTTCTTCGGCACCTTGACCTTCTGTTGCTCAAATCTCCCTGCCTGCTCAGACTGGTCAGACTGCTCAGACAGGAACTCATCACAGAGCTATGCAGGCGTTCATCGTCGAGACCGGCAAGATGTTCAGTTTCCAAGAAGACAATGCCAAAGCGACGTGCAGCATTGCAGCGCGGAAAAATGCAATGGATTCAAACAATGGAACGGAAAAAATATGAAGATTTTGGGTTTTAGACCTTTTCTCTATAGTCCATAGAGCATGGAGGCTGCTGGTATTCTGCAGAAATACGCAACCTGTCTGATCTGATCAACATTGAGCTCCACACGGGCGGCATGTAAAGCAGACCTCCCGACTGAAACTGGATACCCTTCGGTACGTTGCGGCGGCAGCACTTTTACGAAAGTCTTACCACTATTACCCACAAAACAAGACTCAACATATCTCAACATCAAAAAATATCGAAAACCCTCAGAAGTGCCGTTTTTCTCTGTCAGTCCAGCCGTTTGTCTCATCGTTTGAACGGGAAAATAGGAATAAGTTACCAAAGCCACCAGTAACACAGAGCATTAATGAGCAACCCATAAATGCTGACATTCCAAACACCCCAAAATCAGCCCAACCACCTCCCAATGGCACCTCTTAACGATGAAATTCAAAGCCAGAAGAGTGGAAGAAACTGTAAACAGTAACCTGTGGACGACGCTGTGGCATGGAACACGGAGCATGGAATCAGTTTTGCACTGGAAGACAGCTCTACAATTGGGCATTTTTGGGCAGTGGGCATCCTCAAAGTCAGAGATTCTGGCAATCATACAAACAACTTTGAGGAAACTAGTGAAGAATTTTCCACAGGCTAAAGTTCTGTTCAAACGACAAAACTTTCAAACTTTGCTCTTCACCTTCAAAGATCAAGTTCATCATAGATCAACTCAAATCAATTCAAATCATCCAATACTTCAGACGACTTCTGCACCGCCGCCGCGATGGGATCCCCCGTCCTGGGGGTCGATCAAGCTTCCAGAATCCCAAGAGAGGACCTGCAGTTGGTTGCCAGGCTGGTTATCAATGGTTATCAGCTTCCGATCCACGTAACTTGGTGGCTTGGCCGACCTCTATGGATCTTTATGGTACTTTTGGATCACAACGACATATAACGATGCGTATCAATTGCCACATGATCTTTTTGGCCAAATTGGTCAAAACGGCACAGGATCTTTGCCATTCTCCGCTGAGGAATCTCAAACATCAACCATGATTGCCTTCCCATTTCGCATATTGAAACCTCGCACACTGAGCGCAACCGGCTGCAAGCAACGTGGGGAGGATCCCCAGCAAGGAACCATGGCATCTGCACCTCAGTTCGCAAAAATTTGGTGCTTAGCACATTGATTTTGCAACCTTGCCACTCCACCTACGAAGTGCCAAGTGCTGCCAGGTGTAGTGCCGAACAAACTGATTGTATAATAAACCGATATGTACTACAAACATCCATAAACCAGTATCTGTAGAAATCTCTGACTACATTATACTGCATCTCTTCGTACTGGCTTTCTGGTGATGGCGGGCCGAGGTTGCTACTCTCCCCTGTCCATTAGCATCGAACGATCAGCCTGACACAAGCAGCATCACACCAACTCTCGGAGAAGATGGTGGTTTCCAGGAATGTGTTTGGATCAAGTCGTTCTGGTCCCAATGACCCGCAAAAATGATGTCTTTTGGTAGGGAATAGTCCAATTTGGGGCCCATCATTTTGATAGCCAAATAGAGGTACCATTATCCAAGGGTTTCGGGTTCTAAGATCAAATAAAGTTAGACGATGGACTGCCATCATATTGCGAATTCAAATCTAAAATCATGAGGCTGGGGATTTTCGGCTGCAAACCGGATGTTCCATTGAAATCCGTCGATCATGTGGACACATCATGAGCTCCGGGCTAACATCATCCCATAGTTTCCAAGCTCCTAAAATCAAAAAAATAGATGCACTTGGAGTAGCCCCCATTCATGGAAACGACCATAGGTTCATCTACGTCGTACGTTGATGATATTTCCACATCGACATCGATGCCACAAATAGGACAACTGGATTCCGCCTGCACAAGGAAGAGGATGACGAAAGTCAGCACTATGGCCAATACATCGGAAACATTCCTAAAGGAGCATGACTGCCCTCATGCCATGCCATGCGATGTCAAGTTTGGCATCTGATATACTGTTTCAAATTCATTCAAACCCCGTTTCGTAAGCCTACTTGGCCTTCAGCAACTCGTCTTTCATTTTGATTGACTGCATTTGCAAAAAAAACAAGTTTACCATGCTGAATAATCGTCTTACCGCACTCCCGACATGTCATGACATCTAATGGCTATCTACATGGTGGCCAGAAATTCAAAATGCGGTTGGTGGAAGCGTTTTTTGCAATTTTTTCCTGCCCCACTTGAACGTATGTATATATATATATATCTGTCTCAACAGCGTTTCAAGTTCTAGCGCGACCACGTTTCTAGCGCGACCACGTTTCAACAGGAATCAAAAATCAATCCGAGGCCATGAATCTATAATCGGTTTTTTTTTCGAGGTCCAAAGGTGAAACGGTTCCGTCAGTTTGCTCTACCACGGGTTGAAATACGCGGCTACATCACCAAGCACGCCCAGCCGCGCCTGCGGCCCCAAGTAAAGAAAAGGAGAAAAAAAATGCAGTGGCAGATTATGCACGGCCCTGCCTCAATCGCGTCCAACATCTCCTACAAGGTCACTCACGTGGCGAAAGCACAGGGCGTGCTGGAAAAAAAATGGGCCCGTGCCTGGAATGAGAACAGGCAGCACTGGGGGGCCTCCTCCTTACTGGAACATATTTATTCCTTCTAATTTGGTTGGACGTAAGCACAACCTACGCCTGAGCTTTCGCAACGCTTTCGCCGTGTGCAACGTAGCTTTCGCGAGAGAAATTTACCCTGTAAGCTTTCGCGAGCTTTCGCGAACCTATGTTTTCGCAGATTTCTATTTTTTTGCTTTCGCGATCACACGTTTTGCTTTCGCGAGCCATCATGTTGCAGGATTTCAAGCTGCAATCAACTGCTTATGTAATAAGTAATACCTATTTATATACTGCATTCACCTACGACCCTCTTCATTTGGTTTGTGTGTCTATGTGAATATGCGCTGCATACAGGATGGAAGACTGAACCGTGGAACAAGCCTGCTAACCCGAGCTGTGCAAGGCTGAAACTCTTCCTCTTAAGGCATGTAAGAGATGAGCTTTCGCGGCCTTTCATAACAAAAACATCAAAAAAAGCTTTCGCGAGCTTTCGCCGTGCAGGCGCGGAGCACATTTAGCATTTCTTATGTCCAATTCTTTACTTGCCCTTTCATCGTGCATAAAAACCGCTGCTCAATTAAAGGCAACCGGGGCTCCACAACCTCCACAACCTCCACCGGCTCCACCGCCTCCACCCCAAGGACTGCCTTCCATGTAGCAACGACCGTCAAATAAACTATAACTGCTTTAATGAGCCATTCGCAGTTTCGCCGTGTGAATGCTTATACTGAGACATGCATGGCTTAATCTTTGAGACAAGCATATGACTACTGGCAGGATCAACCAGGTTTAAGTCTCACGACCACACCTCCCAGCTCACGCGCGGCAACGGCTCCTGAAAGAAAGGACGCGAAGAGCCAAGGACCCAAAAAAATAAATGTCTTCAAGCCGCGTCCTCCATTTCAATTTTCAATCGCCTGAACAAAAAGCACTAAACAAGATCCAACGTGATTCCGTGATTCAAAACGTACCGTTGAGCTTCAAAGATCGGTGAAAGCTTGAGCCAAATATTCTGGAACTACTGGTGGTTTTTGCACGGTCTTGTTTTGTGGTTAAAGTTGTCAGCAAGAGATTTCTGAAAACTCGGCAGGGAAGCATCCCAAAGAATAGGGATATGCAAATATGATCCTGAAAAGTGTTGAGTCCCTTTCACCCGTGGTTTTGGGGCGTGCTATCCATAACAGGGTTCATCTTGGTTGTCACATGCTGTAACCTTTGGAAAACACAACAACAAAATGGACCAAAACCGTTTTGGGAGAGATCAAGGCCAAATAGTCCATGCGGCGGCCCGTCCTATAGCTCTAAGGCTGGTGTATCCCTCGACTACCGCATTGGGCCGTCCATTTTCACTTATCCCCTTTAGGGTCATCACCTATCCCAGTTTCCCATTTTTGTAGGTTTTGCTGAACGTCTCAACAAAGCATGCTTTTTGATTGCTGGGCTTTATGTTGGATTCGGTTTTTCAACAAGCCTCAACTAACTTCTTGCAATTGAGGGTCAATCTACGTGACTCATCAGCGGTCACATTACTTCCGCTTTGAACCCTAGCACCATTGAAACTGCTCTGTCACTGCAGCAAGAATCATGTTAACTGTTACGTAATGTGATGAATGAAACTGAGGCCATGTATATCTAGAGCAACGGTTGCTCGTTTATGCTGATTTCTTTAGTGAAAGAGAAAAAAGATATCTCGCTAGCTCCTCCTGACTTGCATCGGAGATGTCAGATTGATTTGCCTGAGACGTCAGATTGAGTTGTCATCAGACAGAATTCAGCGCCACTTAAATGTTGACACACTGGTGTTCTGTCTCCCACATGCTCTGGCAGGCTCCATTAGACGATACCTTCGTTTGCACTGAGGCGGCAACTGCCGCCAGGAGCCCAGCGAAGTGCTGTGAAGATGGGCATAATCTGAGAAAAAGATTCTACGCAATCCGAATCAAGGCCTGTGAGAGACCTGACCTATGTCACCGCTTTCCCAGGCAGAGTAGTCATGGATGAGCCTGCACCTGTCAGTGTCGCAAAGAAAGGATGAATTGGACACCAGCCCCAAAAAAAGAAAGCCCTTGAGTTGTTGTCCATGGATTCCAAAACAAACCCATCTGCCGCTTAAAAAACGACCACCAAACACGGCGACAACTCTAGCCTCGGGAGGAAAGTTCTGAAACGATGGACCTCACAAAATAAACGCATGTGAAAACCCCTACAGCTATATATATATTTGTGAACTTTAACATTTGCAACTGAGCAAATCGCTCCAAAAACGGAGCGCTCTGTATCTCACGTGTGGAACGTAAAAGCATTACGGCTAAGCAAAAAAAGATTTGGGGGAACCTTTAGACTCGGCACCTTTATGTGGAACCTGTAAACATTAGTGTGGAGACTTTGTCTAAAGGCTTTGAACCTTTATGCAATTGTTCGGAACCTTTCCTCTGGAACCCTTGTGTAACCTGGAACCTTGTAAGTGTGGAAAGTTCATGTGGAACCTTTGGAACCTGAACCACTGGAACCTTCATGGAACCTGGAACCTCTCAAGTGTGGCACTTTGAAACCTTGTAACCTTTTGAGCCTTTTGAGTGGGCAACCTTTATGTGGGGAACCTGAACCTTAATGTAGAACCTGGGGGTGTGGAACCTTTTTAAGTGTGGAATCGAACCTTTATGTGGAACGGGGACTCAGGCGCCCGCTGCCCCGATCCACCCCGAAGCTAAATTGGCAAGACCCCAAGTTTTTCAAGCTGTTGGGGAAAAACAAAAAGGATGAGCTCCGGTGATGTCTGCACCGACCGAACCTGGTACTTCAATCTCTGAAAGCAAACAGGGAGGAGTGCCTGGGGCTGGATTCTAGCAGCATCACCACAAATCCGCCAAGCACGCATGTGATGAAGATTGGATGAGTCCTGGAAGGAATCCACCAGCTTCCCCACATGTAGCTTCCAAACAGTGACCCAACTCAAATCTTCAAGTCCTCCTGGCGCGCATCCATAATTGTGGCCTCGAATCTTGGAAACTGAAAATTCAACATCTACGACATCAACTTTGGTGATCTGCTTTGCACAGGGTAAGCCAGTAGTCAGTTCACTGCCCCTGAAGCCACACAAACAAAAAGGCCTCGACGTCAGACTATAGACAAGTGTGTTTCTTGAACCATGCCAACCATTCTCTGGTTCCCCACTAAGAGCGAAGATGTGGTCGAAGCCCGACTGCATTCGTGTTGCGCCAGGAACTTCACAAAAATGTGAGGATCCAAAGTTGCCTTCGGCAAGCAGCACTCAGTGCGTCGTGAAAAGAATATGTTTTTCAAAACAAATGGTATCTGATTGTTCAATTAACTCACCAATAGTTTGATGACCCCTGCATCACTTGCTCTCCTCGTCTGGCAGAATGAAAGCTGTATGGCCAAGCAGTGGCGACCTGCGCACGACTTTTTGCCACAGCTACTTTTGAAGTTGAAACCCTGCAACGTGCGCTGCATACCTGCCCCGTGACTTCCTGAACAAACATCACATTGTAGGCCTCGCATCTATATGTGTGCGTCTGTGTGTCAATGCCATAGGCACAGGGCTCTTGCGCTGCCCACACTCAGTGATTTGAAGCGTTTAAGCAATCTTTTAGAAATGTTAAACTGATCTGCTCTGCGACGCACTTATGCGATCAAAACAAATCAACTTGGGGTCACCTTGAGCATCGATGAACTCAAATTGTTTCAAACACAGGTGCGAAAGATCTAAGCCCAGAAAATTCCTTTTCTGCCCGAGAACAGAGATCTTCAAACAACTTGCCTCAGTCATTGGTCTGGGAGTGTCAAGGCCTGGGGCAAGCATCAGGCTTGTCTGCGCCAGTCTTGCTGACTTTTTGGCCACATGCCCCTGCTGAGCAGTCTAAAAGTTCCTAGAGATCCCCTTGCCTTTGCAAGAGCTCCAACATGCATGAAGAAATGACCTCAGAAGCCACTCTTCCGAATTTCCAACAAAGCATTTGATGCCAGCTGATGTGGTAAAATCATGCAAAACAAATACCAACAAATCTGAGCGCATTTCTTCCTCTAATGGTCTTTCGCCAGCCAGTTGTGCCCGAGGTCACCATGAGAATGCAAACGTCCTACACTTGTGGGGTCAAACAGAAAGCAAGTGAAAGCTAGGTCTCAGAATCCAAAATCCTATAGTGACCTCTTAATTTGTTTTCATCTTGCGCCTTGCTGAGAATCACAAGGATGTACTGTAGATAGAGACAAATGTCCAAGCTGGTTTCTTTGTGTTCACTAGTACAGTTGAAGCAACAGTGATGAAGTGACGTACTGGAGAAACTCTTAGATGCTTCGCTTGAATGCGGCTATTGCCCTTGGTCTCCTCCGTTGCAGGTTTGGCAAGACTTCCCGGTGTGCCTTCTGGGAGGTTTCTGCACATTGTAACGGCAGCAATTGTAAATTCACCAACCAAAGTGAGCCTGGGCTTCTTTGCAGGTGTTCTACCCAGTCACTGTTCATCTCAATGTCCTGGCTGACAAACCCTTCCTTGCTTTCATCATCGAGCTTCCACAAGTCTTCCCATCAAATATACGAACGTTCAATCAAAGTGCCTTGACAGCTGACTCCTTTGATTTCTTGTTTGGGGAGGACAATGTCAGCCCCTTGCACCTTTCTTTATCAAAAACATCGGAATTGAAGCTTCTAATAACAACAAGAAAAACATGGAGTAATCCGATAGGAGTAGCTAGGAAATCAGTTGCAAGGCCTCTCCTGCAAAACGGCACGTTCGCAAATTTCGGAGCATGGAATTGACTTGCAACAGCAGCAGCTGTCTTTGTTTCCTCCGGAAGCCAATCTCACAGTGGGCTATGGTGAGTTCCTGTGATACCAGTGTTGACTTATCAACCACTTCCAACAAGTTGAGTCCTCGCAAATCTCCTGCACCATTCCTTCAGGAAAGTGAGCCTGCCACAAATGTCTGCTTTCTGCAGAATGATACATCAAGTCTCTTCGACAAAAAACTCATCGAAAATTGGTATATATTATGCATATTTTGAAATGTCATAATGGCAGGTGTTGTAAGAAGTCGCACTCTCACAGCACAGCTCCCCCACCCCCCCTGATTGTTATAGCCCTCAGGGTTAAACACATTGAGCTAGGCATACCAGTTTGATTGTACGAACGAAGCAACACTCGGAGCAAATCGTTTCGTCCCCCAGTGGTATGGTGAGCTTAGGTCTGGGTTAGGGTTCAGCTGGTGAGAACTTGTAGTAAATATATTAACTATAGGTATTGGTACGTAGAAGCAAGAAAGTCGTATAAGATAAGTAAAAGCCAGCGCAATAGGCGAGCAGAAATAGAAGAGGGTAATAGAGTTGCCTTATTGCAATAACAGTCCAATAGTTTGTTGGTGATGTGGGAAGCACGTAGATGATAGCAGGTACGGTGTGACGAGGTGTTCAAAGTGATAAGGCGCTAAATGGCGGTATCTAGGTATCACACATTGCCCAGTATCGGGGTAAGTCTTCCTGGGTAAGTCAACAAGCACGGTCAGGACTGCATGGCCTCGATGATGATGATAGTTCCTTGCCAAAGGATCTCATCCAAACTGTTGTACGACAAGGATGTTGTCGTTGTTGTTGTTGTGGTGGTGGTGGTCGTGGTTGTTATCAAAAAATGTTTTGTTTTATTCCTTTTTCACACTCATGTCCTCCCTAAACTGCAATCTGCAAGCTAGAACGCTACTCGTTGCCGATCCAAAGGGAAGTCCTGATGCGTACCAAATTCCAGGCATGGCAATCACATAGTTGCAAGTGTGTGGCATCAAGAGAGCGACCACCTTCAATGTGATGCCAAGGTTGCTACAGCCACAGAGGGTTTTGCTGGTCTTTCATGTTTGGCGCCCCAAGTTTGGGGGCACTCTAATGCCTTCTGAATGCCCAAGTTTTCAGGTCTGTCCTAAATGCTAAAACGAATCCACTGACTCCAAAGCACACCTCCTTCTTGCCATCAAGAAAGCGAGAACTTGCGAGCTCCTCACCTCAAAAATGAAACACAGAAACTGGGACCTCTACATAAAAAGCTCTTAAAAACTGATTCCACTAGGAGCACCCTGCCAAATGTAGCGACTCATCAAGAGTAAGTTGCGTCGAGTTTCGCGCTTTCAAAGACCAGGGATGAAACTTGCTTGAAATTGACAAGGATGGCCTTCCGCCCATCTTCTTCTCAACATTACTATCCTGTCAAGGGGCAACAGAAGCCAAGACCTTTCGATTCTCTTCCTTGTCACGAGTTTGTGAACATGTTCTCTCTAGGGTCTCTTCCATGATGCTAGGCCTGTTCAGCGTGGTGTGCAAGGTTTTGTGCAAAGGTGCTATTCACGGGGCGCTGGTCTAATTCAGGGCGCACTTTTTAGAGTGGAACCCTTAGGTGGAACCTTGAAAGCTTTAAGGGTGCCTTGTGGAAACTTGAAAGCTCTTGAGAGTGGAACCCTTACAAGTTTGGCATCCTCGCAAGAAATTCAGCGACGGAGATTGTAGCATTGTGGCAGAACGAACATCCCTTGGCAATTTCTTTGTATACCATATAAATTTGCCAGGCAAACTCCACATGATGGCAGCACTGGCAGCCTCGTTCCATTCCACTTCAAAGGGCGGCAAACTTGATGCACCAGTCACAGTCGAATCATTTGACCCAGTTGAAAGCCTCCGGCCATCATTCAACGTCATGTTAACATCATGTCTCACAAAGCATCCATGACATACAATGTTGACATATGCCATATTGCGCACAGTTGTTCTTAAGGCCTGTGGTTCTGCTGGTGGCAACAGGCCTCGGACCTGAACATGTTGAAAGCATCAAAAGCATTTGTGATCCAAATCTGGGCAAAGTTCCAAACGCAGCGGGCCTGCGAGGTGTGGTTGGCGGTGTGACTGGGAGACCTCCACTTTGGCCACACACCTCCAAAGCACGAGCGCTAGTCGAGCAAAGTTCAATGACCCCGGCATGCAACCATGGCAACCTCTTCTTTCAAGACTTCAACAAGACAACAGCAGTTGATTAGTTTTCATTTGCGCGCGCGCAGTTACTGAAATATGGACTGAACTTGGAACAAATCCAGTTGTGAAGAACCACTTCCGCATTAAAGCTGTGGCCTCCTGCCAGCGAACATACTCCTCCCAGTACTCCTCCATGATCGCTCTGGCATCCTTGACAGAGGTTCAATGGATACCACAAGACAAGAACAACTTGAACCTGCAATTGAAACTACCCAGGAGTTTGCCCACCTTCTGGATTGAGTCCTGGCAAGACTCAGATCTGGAAGAGTCAGCGGGGAAAATGCACGCCAGCGATACACCCGTCCTTTGGAGAATCGCTGGGAGCTGTGGAAGCTGTCGAATCCAACAAAGGTCTGCTGGATCTGGCCATGTTGGCATTTTCAGCATTCAGCTTTGAAGGTTTTTCAGTCAGATGCATCACAAGTTCAGCTGCACAAGGAAAAACTACAAAAAGTAACATTTTATTCGGGCTTCTGGAGCCTCCAGGGGGCTCTTCGATATGATAGGCAATTGGTTTAATGACCGTTGATGTGGTGGCAAATGATCCTTGTTACTATTGGCTCTGATTGGTCTTCTTGTTCGTCTGATTGGCTCTGTGGTGACATGTAGCCATGGAGCCGTTCAGCCAAGGAGCGAATCTGAACTGTCCGTCTCGCAGTGCGGAGAGTCCTGCAAGTGAATCTTGTGAAATCTCTTCATCCCACGTCGCGGAACACCTTATTACCCGCCACGGAAACGGCATACCGCCTAGGGTCAAGTACATGATGGTGGCTACGGTGGCTTTGCCCAAGCTGGAGCGAGAAAAAGGTGATCAAAAAGATCCCGAAGTGGAAATGGATGAAGCTCCGGAAGGTGACTTGTTCAGTCGCCAAGCTGAAGCTGGAGAAGACGAAGTTGAAGAAAATCAAGGAGGTGATCACAAGGCTGCTGAAGAGCTCAATCAAAAATGGTTGGAGCATGCCAAAAGGCTGGCAGAGCCAGTGGGAGTGCAGCCAGCAGAGCTCTCTGCTCCCTGCAATATGGAGATCAACTGTCACAGCGTCTTCGGGAAGAGCACTGGGGATGGAAAAACCAGCTGATGGAAGAGCTCAGAAGTGTAGCAGTTGGTGAGGATGAAGGGGGGCTGCATGGCTACACCTTGGAGTTTTTGGAGAGCCAGATCACCACTTTGGAGGATGAGCTGGTGGAGTTGGATCGTTCGGAGAATGTGGCTCGTTTGAAGTCACTGGTGGCCAATAGCCAGCAAGGTGGCCAAGATCAACCTGATGGGCCGCCTGCCACTGTTTTACAAACCTACACCGTGCCATTGCAGCAGGTGAGGAAAGAGCTGGACCTGTGGAAACAGCCCTTACTGGCAGAATACAAAAGCCTCTTGGACACGGGTGCTATCCAGGTGACCAACGAAGAAGAAGTGAAACGGCATCCCAACTATGCCAACTTGGAGAGAGCGCCGGCCATGTTGGTGCCGACGATAAAAGCTCCAAGTGGGCGTCGAAAGGCTCGTATAGTTATCTGTGGCAACAGGATCGAGAAGGCCGATGGGGGTCAACAGAGCGTCGAGGTGGAGAAGTCGTCGCCATTTTCAACCCATGCTGGTGGAGCGGATGGCACTCTCCTGCGATGTTTGACCAGGAAAGCAGCTGCAGAGGACTGGACGGTGGCATCTCTGGATGTGGCCACAGCTTTCCTACTTGCCCCTCGCCGAGCTGCCTCCCAATGCCTCTTGATCATGAAGCCGCCTCGCATTCTGATTGAGGCCGGAATCTGTGATGAAGGCGACCTATGGCGCATCGAAAATGCGTTGTATGGACTTCAATCGTCCCCAGCAGATTGGTCCAGTTACCGCAACAATGTTCTGGGTAAGCTTCGATGGATGTTTGGAACCGAGGAGTTCCATTTGGTGAGAACTTCGGAGCAGAATCTCTGGAAGATTCTACCCACCAAGGAGCCGATCAACAAGGAAGACGTGGCTCAGGGCTATGTAGCTCTCTACGTGGATGACGTGATGGCCGTGGGAAACCAAGGCTTGGTCGACAGCTTTCTGGCGAAGATCAGGAGGTCTGGAAATGCTCCAAGCCGGAGTATGTCTCCACGGTGCTTGGATGAAGTTTTGTGGATTTGAGATTTCAAGGCAGGATGGTGCCCTGGTACTCTCTCAACGGTCCTACGTGAAAGATGTCTTGGGCCGCTACTCCAACTTGTCGCCGAAGACGACACCTCTTCCTGCCTTGCTGGATGAGGAAAAGGAAGAGAACATCCAGGTCTCGGACATTCGGGCCGCACAGACCATTGTCGGCGAACTTTTGTGGGCCTCTTGCAGAACCCGCCCGGATTTGAGTTTTGCTGTGGCCTGGTTGGGCCGGAACGTGTCAAAGTGCCCATGTCGGGTTCTGACATACAGCAGACATACCCTGGGGTATCTGCTGAATACTCCAGAGCTTTGCCTGAAGTATGGAAAATGTGAAGGTGGGTTTGGGGAAGACAACTCTTTGGCATTCCCTCGAAGTATGAGGACCCTGGAAGTCTACAGTGATGCCGCTTTGGGTTCCAACTGCCAGCGAGGACATCAGGGCCTCATCGCCTTGTATGGGGGTTCTCCGGTGCAGTGGGACTCTCGCTTGCAGCCTTTCGCAGTTCTCTCAACGACCGAGTCAGAGTTGGTTGGGTACTGTGATGGTATGGTGCTGGGCGAGTCAGTATCCACCATTGTGGAAATTTTGGAGGAGAACCAGGTGGCCTTGTCTGGAGATAAGGTTCTTTACGGAGATAGCCTTTCAGGGCTCAAGCTGCTGGAGTCCCCAGACGGTCCATGGAGGACAAGGCACCTTCGGCTTCGCAGCCATGTGCTACGGGAGCGGATGCAGTGGGGGCTCTGGAAGGGCAGACATGTACCTGGGAGCGAGCTGGCAGCTGAATTGCTCACGAAATCAATTTCGACGGCTACGCTCTGGGAGAAGTTCTACAAGTTTATGGGACTGGTGGATGGAGCTTCAGAGAAGGAAGAGCACTTGGAAGGGTCGGGGGGAGCTTTGGTGGCTTCAAAAATGAAGGTCGCAGCTCTCACTGCAGTAGTTGCTCTTGGGACGGTGTTGAAATGTTGCCATCTTTCTGACATGGAACGGTTGGCTACCACCTTGGGAATAACGGCCTTGGTAGCCTGGGTGGCGCATCAAATGAACTCCGAAAGGAACGCCGTGAAGGCGCAGGCCATTGAAAAAGGGTGCCTGAGAGAAACCGAGCTCAGACCAATTCAGGTCGATGCGAAGGTCGATGAACCCGCACTGGCCGCATTGGACACTGCAGCCAACGGTTGCACCGAGGGATCCTCGGTGATCCCGCGCCTCAGCGCTTTGAGGGCTGATTTGACGTATGGCCCCAGGCCATGGGAGGCTCCGGAATTCAACCAACCGCCGCACGCGGCAAATGATGATTTGTGGATCACCATGGGCGGGGGCTGGGTGGTGAGGATTCATCGCTCTTTTCGGAGCCGACTCTTCCATCCAGTACACCGAAGCTGCCCAGTTCGCACCGAGGACCTTGAAGCGCAACGGGTCTCGGTCATATGGTGGTCAGGGGTTCACGGCTGGGAAAGGAGTGCCCAGCATGACAACTGGTACCTTGGACAGGTACCTCCACAACCGCCGGTGTCCGGCCAATGGAGGGGTTGGACCTTCTTCCGTTTGAGAGAAAGCTCACAGGGCGGTGGAAGCTCCTCTCAACAGCCTCGGATCCAACCAGACACACTTGTCTGGACTCCAGAAGAAGATGGCAGGAACATGCCTCGGCAGTTTGGGGTTTCGAGCTCGAGCTGTCGTCGGACCTTTGTGGAGTCGGGCGATGGAGCACATAGCCGAGGTCCAGGTAACCCGGTAAGACGGGGGCATCCCACAGCCGCAGAAAGGGGTGCTGCCGCCAGGGCATCAATCAATACCATTACCAATCGCTACGGACACGCTGGATCCACTGTCTCTGGATCGGCGTCATCTGACGGGAGCTGGTCTGTAGCTGGAACCCATGGTGGTGGCCGTGGCCCGAGCTTGGGGTGGAGGCCTCCGACAACTTCGAGCCCTGGAGGTTCGTTTTCTCCGCCCAGCTCCACGGCATTAGGGGCTGCTTCATGGAATCCAGGAGGGCCATCGTCAGGGTCCAGGCCTCCGCTCGGTGGAAAGGGTAGCTACGGCAGCATTCCACCTGGAAGCTCGGTGTTGATGAGGCCTGGGGGGCCCGTCAACCGGTGGTCAAATGGACCAACTATGTCAATTCGGGAGGGCGAGTCGGTAAACGATGCCACTTTGCGAGCACTTCAGGCTCCCCTTCCACCTCCCTTGCGCCCTCACGAACCCCGGAACACAGAGGGCGAGATATCTGAGATCAAGCAGATCCAGTGTCAGCGATGCAGAGCTTTGGGATTTTCTCCATGGCGCCACGATTGGCGATGGGGACTCAGAGAGAGTATGATGAAGCTGTGGAATCCGAAAACCCCTCTGACGATTTCTCCCTGGTGACAGACCAACCCGAAGGTGGTGGTGATCACGTGGCTTCGCCGGAGAACGAAGAGGAGGACATGTAGGGCCGCAGTGATGGGACAGAGTTTTTACTGTCCATTTTTTGGCCGTTGGATTTCTCACCTCCGGATGCTGTCAAACAGCATGGGGGAGTGTGGTGAGATGTCTGTTTTTTCACAAGGATGACACGCACAAATCAAGAAGTGTCTCCATGGAATCATTAGAAGGCCAGCATGGCCCCTTGTTCAAGGATGACATGCACAAAACCTTTTGTGCTTGCTTTTGTTCATGGCTCAAGAAAACTTAGCTGCTGGGCGCTGGCGGCTAACCTGGTTTCGCACCAACAAATCCATCAGCAATAGTGTTCCCATTTAGGCCCATTTAGGTCCAAACAGCTTACTTTCACCATTCAGAACAGAATGGCTGGGAACAGATTGGATCTATTGGCGCTCAGCGCTCAGCGCTCATTTCCACCGATCTGGATAGAAAAAAACGACCAATCACCGACTGGCCATTCTTGCCCAAAACTTCAGTCTGTTTTCGCTTTTCGAAAGTCAGCCATTCAGCTGCAAGGTTCACAAAAAGTTACCGAGCTTTCCGCCATGAAAAATCCCATCTCCCATCAACTTTCCCCAATGGACCCCAATCGACCCCGGCCGTGTTCACATACATCGCCAGGCGTTTCAGCAGAGCCTGAGCACATTTTCCAAATGATTTGTTGGTTTGTTGAGTATATCCACAAAACATATGGTATTTTGCAGTATCCAACTATATATGGTTGTCCACATATTGATCATACAGGGATAGGATAATAGCTGAAGACGAGTTGGATAGATAATCGATTTTGATACATTTCACAGTGTCATATCTGTAAATTTGAGCCACTCCCATGGTACTTGGCCCAATGGAATCCGCCTCGCGGCTCCCAGTGCTGGGCATCTGCAAATCCTCACAGGCCTAGCGAACTGTGGACCGTTGCAGTTGATTTAAGCACATTAAGTCTGATTAAGTTCGTTAGTTGGTGAGATAGTTACAAATCAACCATTGATTTATACATTTAACTATCAGTTGAGATAGTTCACGATAGCTGGTTTTGACTACCCTGAATCTCAGACTGATGCTATTTGAACTAATCTTCATGTTGATTTTTGCTATCTGAACATATCTGAACTATCTCAGACCAATAGTCAACTGTAATGATACTGCTTCAATCCAGCTCGGGTTTCAATCGTTTTGGAAACTCAAAATTTGCCCGAGAGTCCAATTGGGACACCAGTTTTGTGTCGCTGACAGGGCGGATCTGCAGATCTTATGGTCAACTTCCCATTGGATCAATCTGAACCGCAGCAACCATCCCAAGCCCAACGGCGCTCGAGCGCGCCTTCCGCAGTTCGGCTAAGGGCATCACATCAATGCTGCCACCTGGACGAAACCAAAATCGAACTATTTCTGCGCAATTTTCCAGCCATGTTTGACAAGGTATCCCCAATCTTTTTCGATCTCTCTCTATGTGTATATACCCTCTGGTAATTTAACATAGCTATTGAAAATGGTCATTTATAGTGGATTTACCCATAAAAAACGGTGATTTTCCATGGCTATGTTAGTTTACCGGAGGGTACTGTATATAATGTCACTTGATGCGGTCACCAGAGTAGATTTGCCCGCCCTTTTTGATGGTGAATCCCACGGCTCCCGCCTCTCTGGCTCGCTGCCAGGGTATCCTAGCCATGGCATGGATGGAATCTCCACTGGCTTTGTCAAAGAGGGTACCCCCAAATTAGATGGTGATCTTAGTTAACATGGCTGGTATCCCCCAAACGAATCCATATTTTGATCTTGTTTCGTACTGAGAGTGTCCTACATCAGAATGAGGTGAAGTGTGAAACCTAGCGTCATGAAGTGCGTGACTAGCCGGTAGAATCAGCATACTCAACCAGGAACCACAGCGGCCAACTTCTGGATCACCCAAAGAAAACTCTACACGGCCAGTCTTGGTTGACCTGCACACAATACAGTTGTTAGCTGGTTAGGTTACTATGTCCCCATTTATTCGTATCTATATCTATATCCATAGGTAAATATGTTGATCGCACAAAGTCAGTAAAGTCACTAAAAACATCATTCAGGTCACATTTCAGTCATTTCTCACTCGCACCTCCACTTCCTTCACGGAGTGCCTGGGGCATCCCGTTGATGTCAATTGAAAAATCCATTGAAACTCAGGTCTTATCCCAAAGAAACCGGGGAAAACTGGGGAATGGTGGCTGTCACAAAAACGCCATTGTCAAGTGACATAGAAAAAACAGGGGGTATGGTCATTCAACCCTCATGGGATTACGTCGATGTATAACGGGTATATGAATTCCAACATGTGGATTGATGACTATCCCCTTCTATGGGACAATAAACAATATGAGACCATGATACATATCATGGAAAGAACGATTTCAATGGCGTAACATGTGAATTTCAAACGCTGCATCTAGGATTTTATCGATGACGCAGCCCATCTTTGGAGACACTTTGGTGGATGGGACTAACCCAAAACAAATAGAGACTGTAGAGATACAACCATTGGAAGCATCCGCACTTGTTGCCTTCCAGAAACACGGTAGAAACACAGGATTGAAGGGTGCCTTTGAGGCACACTTTCAAAGTGCATCTCGAACAAAATAGAGGATCACTCAGCTGAACATGTCTTGATTTCGTGGTGTGAATCCATCTGCACAGCAAGATCTCTCTCTCTCTCTATATATATATCATATTCTCGCGGCTCATTTGCACTAAATTGTCTTGTGACAGGGTGATATTCAGTCACATATTGTTGGTTCAAAATTATCTACCCACCAGTTATTCAAAACACTAAGTCGCCTTATGCTATACCCATCTGTGGCCATCCTTACAATCTTTTTTTGAAATAGGATATCATATCCTTGGTTGCTTCGACTTTTTTGGAAGGTCAATCCATCACTTGCTGGATTAGTCACATTTTTCGCGTTTCCCAAAGTGGGATACCCCAAAAGAATTGCAACATTTCGCAGCAAAATGGCGTTTTGAACATTTTTCGACCAACTTCGGGATATTCCATGATATTCCCCATTTTCTTCGAATCCATATAGAGCTGGTCCCTCTCCGCCGACGCCTTGGCGATGGCACTTCCTGTCCTGGCCGAAGATCATGCCAGGATTCAGACGATTTTTGTGGATGATTTGGGGATCCCCTGCAAACATAGAGTTTAGTTACAGGAAAATCAAATCCCAGCAGACCTTTTGGGGCAACTCTCCACACTTGCCTAGGCACCCAGAAGAACTTGTCGAATTTCTAGTGGATATTCTAGTGGAATATCAACAAAATCTCACATCAAAGTTGCAAAACCATTCGCTTTGTCCCAGCAAACAATCGCCATAGATGGCATACCCAACCCTTCACTCGGGAGTTTGGCAGGCAAATGCCCAATCATTGTTGATCAATGTCAGCAGCCTGGCATGTTTCAGTTCATATCTATCCCTTTACCGGGCATGATCTACCAGTGCTTAAACTACTGCTTGGTGGTTTCTTTGAAATATATGATTATATGTGTCATTTAATCGATTAGGGCGGGACAAGATGCTTGAAACCACCAACAAGACTTACGATCTGAGCAGTGCTCAAGACCCACAAGGAGGGAACTGTTACTCTAATCGAATCAACGACCCAACAGGCCAATAACCCCTACCAAGAATAACCCTTACTGCACAGGGTATGACAGCCCCAATTCGAAAAAACACAGGGTTTCGGTTCCTGCTCATTTCACCCGCAGCCAATCCGTATCCGTCCTGCGTTCGCCTTTGCCGGCTTCGCCGGCTTTGCCTTGGCTTTGGCGTTGGCTCTCTGCAACCTCTTCAAGATTTCCGCCTGGCGATGGTGGATCCAGTGGTGACTGGTGTTGAGCAGACATGGGTTTCTACTAGGACAATG
Source organism: Cladocopium goreaui (assembly GCA_947184155.2). Classification (NCBI taxonomy): domain Eukaryota; class Dinophyceae; order Suessiales; family Symbiodiniaceae; genus Cladocopium; species Cladocopium goreaui. Next base: position 128,996 of record CAMXCT020001035.1, read on the forward strand.
GAAGTGTGATTGGCAGATTAGCCCAGATTTTCTTTGTAGAGTCATCAGCCAGAGGAAAATTATGGTGCCCTATTTTCAGAGCCCATGTCCAGAAAATCCTCACGGCATCCTGTGGCAGAATGTCACTTGGGGCGCAAACCGCGTTGCTGATTCGTGCAAAATCAGACCTTTGCCAATTCGCACTGCGTGGTGAATTTTTGATGGTTTAACAAATGAAAATGTCAGAGTTTTCAGTAAGTCAAGTCCTCCAATTTCCGTTTCCCCAAAATTGGATCACCTCATCTTTGTTGGATCGGCCGGGTGAATGTATCGAGATTTGGTACCCGTTGGTTATATAAATGCTTAGACTCTTGGATCATATCTGTTTGTCAAAACCGCATGTTTCTTAATTAGTCAAACCTAGTATTTGCTCATGAAACGCTCATTTCACAATTCCTAGTCAAACTTTTCTCATTTGCAACAGCCACAAATAATACTCCCTCAAAATTAGTGCCTTAGTCACAGCAATTACGTTTGATCCTTGAAAATCCCCTGGCGTCATTTGATGAACCCTCCATGTTGGGTGCTAAAAAAACAACTGGATTTTTTGCAGCACCCGCTGCAAAAACCCCCAGAAATTCACTGGTGAACTGCTCAGTTTCTGGCGTTTTCCCAAAGATTTCATCAAACAAGACATATTCCGCAGCATTTCAAGTGACTTTTGGCAACCAGCAATCCATATTTGCTGAGAAATACCTGCATTCTTTATCAGCAAGCACCATCATTCAAGGATCATGTTTGAAGATTGATATCCCCATGCGATTATAGTTAATTTCACTGGTTAATACCCTAAGATAACCATAAACCAACCATCATTTGCACACTAAATCCTCGTAATCTCCAACATGCATGCTCAATTTTCAATGACCACTTTTGAAACCAATCAGTCATTCTTGATCAGTACAGAAGCAGTTATTGATTCATACCCAATGTCAAAAGATTGGGAATTACATTTTTCACAGAAATCATCAAGGAATGGCACACAAATCCACATCTGAACTGATTCCGTTGCTGGAAAACGATGTCAAAACCGCATTTTAAAAGGCGCCATCCTGTTGATCTTCCCGACCTGGAAAGGATGGTTTTAACCATTCGCAACACGGTCGGTGATCCTGATCATAAACCGACAAAAATATGGGGATATTGTCGTGAAAAGCAAGGAATACAACCCACCCATGATGGAATATCACCTAGCATTTTGTTTGTAACACCATCATTTCCCACTGAAATCCAATTTTTTGGAATTCTTTAAGTCTTTAGGGAAAACCCATGATGAATCTAGGGGGCAATGCCATAATTGGGTACTTGGAATAATGGTATGTTGACTGTCATCCCCAATGATGACTTTAGAATGACGCCACTACCAATCGAGTTGTCCAGTTATCAAGAAGTAGTGTTGATTAATCCCATGTGTACGAACAACAATGGTGAATATCATGGATCATTCTGGGGTATATCCCCACATCATGGCGTTCCAATATTGGGTTGTCCATTCTGTTGCCAACCCACTTTTCTTCATGGCCACAAGCATTTTGAACGTCTAACAAATCACCATAGTTTCCCCCAAGATGGTCATCTACAAAAAGTGATACCGATCTTGACCCCAAAGATACCTTTCTTTGATCCCACTATATCATAGCTTTCAGTGAATATACACAATTTTTAATGGGTAAATCAACTATAAATGGCAGTTTTCAATAGCATTATAGTGCCGGACATATACTTAGAACATTGGTTTTGGAATTCCAAAACATGTTCTAAGTAGAGATCCCGGACCACTACTTAGAACATATATGTTCACGGGATGTTCTAAGTAGAGGTTTTGGGGGTTCCCCCATGTTCTAAGTAAGAATCTCCCCAGCTATCTACGTGCATTTTTGGAAAATCCTGTGTATATATAATATATTTTTAATATTGTATCTGAGGGGTCTCGTGCCGCTTCATGCATACCAATCACCTCAGTGAGGCTGGTAATCCGGTTGGATGGAGTTATACTCGGTATTAACTGCCATCGCAACCAATTCAGAGCCATATGGCTCGATGTCACTGCTAAAGTGCTCTGATGCGGCGGCACATTTGGTCACCAAGGCTGTCAGGGCAATTGCAAAGCTCCTGTTCAGCGCCTCAGGATATTCTTTTGCCGCCGCCGTTTTGTATTGCCCGCTGGAGTTCTTCCCGATGAGGAGACCTTCAGGACGTTGTACGGAATCCAACTGGCACTGCTGTAGAGCTGCTGGTAGCGGAGCATTAGCGTACATCAGTGTCGTTGGTTTGATACCAACTGAACTGAGCCAAACCGCCAAAAAAAAAAAAAATAATATTGTAGTTGTCCGGCACTATATATTCATATAATAAAAACTTTCCAAACCTGATGTTCGAATTGTAGCCTCTCACCTAGAGCATATGTCCCGCTGTAGGATCTCGAATCTCGAATCTCGTCCCGCTGTAGGCTTTGGACCATTCCAACCGCTCAATCGGTCATATAATTTCAATATACCTCAATATAGTCATCTCCATGTATCTTAACGCAACATCACACCACCTGTATATATAATATAAATATGCAGTGTTAAGTTGTATGTATGTATACATATACATATATTTACATGTATATATGATGGCATGTTCTAAGTAGAGGATCCTCATATGTTCTAAGTCACTTAGAACATACGTCCCCCTATTCGCCGAAAATGTTCTAAGTAGAGCGCGCGTACCCACCGAAAAATTTCCAAAACGATGTTCTAAGTAGTTGTCCGGCGCTATATAAGCTATGGATCCATACTTTATAGATCCCATAGTTTCCTCCATATCTTTGGGTAGTGGCTATCTCGCCTTCTTGCCGCTGGCGCGCACACCTCGCTGCTTTGCCAGCGCCACCAGCTCCTCAGCCGGGGATTTGAACGGGTGTCATATGGGGATTTGAACAGCAACTGGGGATTTTGAAAGATATATACCCTCTGGTAAACGTTTACAGTTTGCGATTGAAAATGGCTTTTTTTATAGTTGATTTACCCATGGAAAATGGTGTTTTTCCATAGTTATGTAAATGTTTACCAGAGAGTAAATGAGATTTTTACGAAGCAACATGAGGCTCTGACAAACACAGGGGGATTTTGATAAACAATGGGGTTTTCATCAACAGGTAATGAAGATACAAACTCAGAAGAAACTGCCATCTACCTCTTGTGCTGGGAGTCAAGCATGGGAACCCAAGCATAGAATGATTGATTAGTACCATCGACCTGGATATTTTTCTTAATAAACCCCACAGTGACTTGTTAGGCCATGAACTTACCATAACTCAAGCATCTTGAATGGTTTCCCCCAACACTATCATGTCAGATTTCTCGCCAAGGTCCTTGTAGCTCATTGCCTTCAATTCCTGCAGAATGCTTGGATTACCCCAGAAGTTTTTCTCTGGAAATTTCAAGGGTAGAATGGATGGTGTTTCACCCTGTGGCTAGGGCACATGGGTGCCCACAGCGTGTCAAAAGATCTAGCGACTTCGTTTCAAGGTGGAACCTGAAGGATTCAACAAATCGTAGTGCATCACTCTGCAACTCTGCAATTCAATGGAACCCCCAAAAAATTGGGTTTACCAATCTTCCCATCACATGTAGCAACTCTTGGATTTCCTTTTTTGCCCTACAGAATTTTTGATGTTTATGGATTTTTGCAAGTTATATCTTGCACTTCCTAGCTGGGGCTTACTGGGGTTTTCACTGAAAACAAAGCCCAAAATGTGGTTTATGACACTTTTCCTTGAAAAAATGCCATAAATAAATATTGCTGGTTGTATTTCCATGTATTTCCCATCAATATCCATGAGCTATATTCCATTCTTTACCCCGTATGGTGTACAAACGGGACCCCCGCCTTCGCAGGCGGGTCGGCCACTTCCTCAAGGATTTCATGGGGCCACAGCTTCAACTTGTTGGGGCACTGACCCGTTTTTGGGTTTGGCTTCCACATGCATGGCAAATTTCTGAGATCCGTGCTGCAGCTACTTCATTGCCTTCCACCTGTGGCTAAACTCTGGTGCAACCCCACATGTGGTTGAACATGGGTAATCCTCCAGAGCCTGGGTACCCTTTGGTAAACTAACATAGCTATTGAAAATTGCGATTTGTAGTTGATTTACCCAGCTACAAAATGTTGATTTTTCATAGTTATGTAAACGTTTACCAGAGGGTATGCCTTGGTCATCCCCAAAAAAATATGAAGAACATGGAAACACCGTGGACTATGCCTGGGTATGACCTTCATCTTGGAGCATCTGTTTGTCCAAATCCACATCGACAACAATTGCCAGCGCTTGATTGCCGTTCTGGATACAAATGGTCACGTTCCAGTCCCAAAGATCTTGTGTCTTTCACCAGAAGGTTTTCCAGTCACGCGCCTCAGTCTCTGCCATGGCTGGTGTTTCTGGCTCCTGAACAGGGCTCTGGGGCTTCTTTTGAATGAGGGATCCCCATGTTTCCAAAACGACGCTTTAAAGAAACAAGCAGTTGGGGCGATTGGAGCGCCTCTGCACCTGCAGCAATCTCTTTCGTCATCTTCTCCTTAGAAAAGGCCATGCGGAAAAAGCACAGGTCGAGACATTGAAATGTGGGAAACAGAACGCCAACAAAGGTTGGCTATCTTTGGTCATTCATCAAATGCATTGAAGTCTGAAAGCGGCACAAATAGGTGGAAAAGTCCAACTTTTACATGATTGCATTCAAACTTTGATTCCCGTGCAACAAACCATCGGCAGAACCACGTATTTTTTAGATGTAAAAGGAAAGCATTTTTTTCCTCCAGCATTTCAACTGATTTCAACCACCAATGGCCATGACTGAGACTCCTGGCCACCATAGGTGCCTCTTCCAGAGCTTCAAAGACCTCGATGATCAAACCCGTGGTTCCATCGGCTGACAAGGACATCTTCCCCTGTTTTGTTCCAGGAATGAATGCTTCCAAGCAAGAAGGAAAATCTCGAAAAACAATGACTTTTCCAGGCTATGGAAGGATTCCACTTTTGAAGATCCCTACAATATCTCTACTTTAAAATGTATCTTCTCTACTTTTGACATCTTTTGACTATCACTTCCTGCTCGGTCAGCAACTCAGACTGGGCTCACCTGGGTTCCAGCGAAGGCCGAAGGTTCCATCTGCAGAGCATCCTGACTCAGCTTCAGCGTAAGAAGTTTTAGTGGGATAAGACCGTCTGTGGCTGAGAATCCACCGTGTAATTGGCCAACCATTTTCTATGTCAAACCCATTTCAACCCTTCTGTTGATGGTGGCACTTATGACTTATGACCCCATTTAGCCATCAATTAAAGGACCGGATAACCCCACATGTTACCAACTTCTTTAGACTTAGACTGACCATAGAAGAGCAAGAAGGGAAGAGGAAGTATAAGAGTGATGGAGCGGTGATGGTGGGTGAGTTTGTGTGTATGTATGTATGTTCATGTACAGTGAGTGAGTGAGAGTGTGAGTGAGTGATGCGAGTGTGGTGTGTGTGAGTGAGGGATGTGAGAGTGAGTGAAGTGAGTGAAGTGAAGTGAAGTGAAGTGAAGTGAAGTGAAGTGAAGTGAAGTGAAGTGAGTGAGTGGGTGAGTGAGTGAGTGCGGTAGGTGAGGTAGGTGAGGTAGGTGGTGAGGTAGGTGGTGAGGTAGGTGAGGTAGGTGAGGTAGGTGGTGAGGTAGGTGAGGTAGGTGAGGTAGGTGAGGTAGGTGAGGTAGGTGAGTGAGTGAGTGAGTGAATGTGAGTGAATGTGAGCGAGTGTGAGTGAGTGTGAGTGAGTGTGAGTGAGTGTGAGTGAGTGTGAGTGAGTGTGAGTGAGTGTGAAGCCGCCCATTAACGTCCCCACCACCGGCCAACGTGGTGTCGGCTCGACCGAAGCCGAACCGTTTGGTAAGGACGAAGGCATCGACCTCAGTGAAGAAACAGACTTAGACGGAGCACAGAAAGCGAGAAGGGAAGAGGAAGGATAAGAGTGATGGAGGGACGATGGTGGTATGTATGCAGGTAGGTAGGTAGGTAGGTATGTATGTATTTAGGTATCTATGTATGTATGTACGTAGGGTAAGTTGTTTGTGAGTAAGTTGCTTCGCTTTCATCGAGTTCCACCAGGCTCTGATGTTTTTTTCCGACACACTATCAAAACGATGGTGTGCTCACCATACTTCCGCTGACCAAAGTAATGTTCTGCACTCTTTCGAGCGCAGCCGCACATTTTGTGATCTCTTTCTGCATGCCCTGTGGCTGGTAAACATCGCTGGCACATGATGATGATGATGATGATGATGGTGATGATGATGATGATGTATGTGAGTGAGTGAGTGAGGGAGTGAGTGAAGTGAAATGAAATGAAGCGAAGTGAAGTGAAGTGAAGTGAGTGAGTGAGCGGGTGAGTGAGGGAGGGAGGGAGGGAGTGAGGGAGTGAGTGAGTGAGTGAGTGATTGAGTGTGTGTGTGGGTGAGTGGGTGAGTGGGTGAGTGGGTGAGTGGGTGAGTGGGTGAGTGGGTGAGTGGGTGAGTGAGTGAGTGAGTGAGTGAGAGTGAGTGAGTGAGTGAGTGAGGGTTGTATGTTATGCATTGTGTGTTGTGTTTTGTGGGTTGTGTGTTGTTGTGTGTTGTGTGTTATGTGTTGTGGGAAAGGCGCGGTGTGTCGTTGGGAAGGAAGGTTGTCGTTGATGTGCACGGCCTCCCATTAACGTCTCCACCACCGGCCAACGTGGTGTCGGCTCGACCGAAGCCGAACCGTTTGGTAAGGACGAAGGCATCAACCTCAGTGAAGAAACAGGACTGAAGATGAACCTGTTCTTTTCCTTCCATCGGAAATGCCCGGAACTGAACCTACCGGAATCAGAAAGCATCTTCAATAGTGATTTAAATGACCTACAGACCTCACGGTGACCCCGGCTTCCAAGTCCGTTGAAAGCAAAATTCTAAAAAAAAACTCATCATCAAAACTCCCGGAACTGGAGCTGCAGCCCAGAGGCAAGAGCCTGCCTTGGAGTAGTTGCTCACGGAGGTGCTGAGTCAGGCGACGAACCGACCTGCCCCCCGCCAAGGTGGGGGAACCATCCTAGCCGCTAGCCCCTGAGAATATTGTAATAGGAACGGGCAATAGTTACATATAATATATATATATTTGAAATATATAATATATATATATATATTTGAAATATATAATATATATATATTTGAACAGTGTAAGCAAATCGCTAAGGTTGTCAAATCGAAATATTCCATAGCTGTGAGACAATGATTCGACGATATGCACCGCATCACAATACGTGACCAAGTGTGTAATGTCATGGCGAGCCTAACTAAAACTTTTGTCAGTCCCGAGATTGTCCTGCAACAGCTTGACGCGATCACTGCTTGCAGCAGCTGAACCAAAGCGCGCACGGGGACAACCTGGTCGTCCGTCGCGTTTTGGACGGAGGTGGATACCCTCGCAGACAGATAGCCAGTCACACGTCTCGTGTGTGTACATGTTGAGTTTGTCTGCTGATAGGTGGGAACCACATGACACCACCGCCAGCCACTGTAACGCGTCCATCTGTTTCGCCTAGGCAGTGGCGAGGTGTTTCTCCTGGCTTCAAAACAGCAAGGTAGCTGTTGTTCTCCTGAGTGAGTGTGAGTGAGTGAGTGTGTGAGTGAGAGTGAGTGAGGAGTGAGTGAGAGTGAGTGAGGAGTGAGTGAGAGTGAGTGTGAGTGAGGAGTGAGTGAGTGTGAGTGAGTGTGAGTGAGTGTGAGTGATGGTTTTCTCCAGAGCTTCTATGAGCTTCTCCCATCTTCCTGGTGGCCCCAGGCTGCCTTTGGCCGGTGGATAGTCGGGCGTCCAAGTCGCACCCTCCTCCCAATATGCATTGGCCTGGACAAAAGAACTGGCTTGAAGGCCAAAAATGCCAGCAAAAACATGACAGGGAGACGCAAGCTATCTATGTAACAATCTATTTATCTATCTACCTATCTATCTATGCATCCATCCATACATCCATCCATCTATGTCTCTATCTCTCCATCCATCCATCTATCTATGTCTCTCTCCCTATCTCTCTCTCTCGCTCTCTCTCTCTCTCTCTCTTTCTCTCTCTCCCTATCTCTCTATCTATCTTTCTATCGATCGATCGATCTATCTGTCTATCTATCCATGCATCCATCCATCAATCAATCCATCTATCTATTTCTCTCTCTCTCTGTCTCTCTATCTATCTATCAGACCTGTCTATCTATCTATCTATCTATCTGTCTATCTGTCCTTACATCAGGATATATCTATCTATCTACCAGTCAATCTATCTATCTATCCATCGATCGATCTCTCTGGCTATCTATCCATCTATCTATCGCTCTATCTAGCAATCTATCTGTTCAATCTATCCATCAACAATCCATCCATCCTGCATGAGTGAGTGAGTGAGTGAGTAAGTGAGTGAGTGAGTGAGTTAGTGAGTGAGTGAGTGAGTGAGTGAGTGAGTAAGTACATGTTCCACGCCTGCCAGGGCGTATATCTGACCCCTTGGCAGTGCACATTGTCTTACGCCTGCCACGCAAAAGCGGCGGAGGCCCATGCCTGCCACGCAAAAGACGCGGAGCCCCAAGGGACGTTGGGGCGTACATCCGACCCCTTGGCAGTGCACATTGTCCCACGCCTGCCACGCAAAAGACGCGGAGCCCGAGGGACGCCAGGGCGTACATCCGACCCCTTGGCAGAGCACATTGTCCCACGCCTGCCACGCAAAAGACGCGGAGCCCGAGGGACGCCAGGGCGTACATCCGACCCCTTGGCTGCTCACATTGTCACACGCCTGCCACGCAAAAGACGCGGAGCCCGAGGGACGCCAGGGCGTACATCCGACCCCTTGGCTGCTCACATTGTCCCACGCCTGCCACGCAAAAGACGCGGAGCCCGAGGGACGCCAGGGCGTACATCCGACCCTTGGCAGTGCACATTGTCCCACGCCTGCCACGCAAAAGAGGCGGAGCCCGAGGGACGCCAGGGCGTACATCCGACCCCTTGGCAGTGCACATTGTCCCACGCCTGCCACGCAAAAGAGGCGGAGCCCGAGGGACGCCAGGGCGTACATCCGACCCCTTGGCAGTGCACAGGGTCCCACGCCTGCCACGCAAAAGAAGCGGAGCCCGAGGGACGCCAGGGCGTACATCCGACCCCTTGGCAGTGCACATTGTGCCACGCCTGCCACGCAAAAGAGGCGGAGCCCGAGGGACGCCAGGGCGTACATCCGACCCCTTGGCAGTGCACATTGTCCCACGCCTGCCACGCAAAAAAGCGGAGCCCGAGGGACGCCAGGGCGTACATCCGACCCCTTGGCTGCTCACATTGTCCCACGCCGGCCACGCAAAAGCGGCGGAGCCCGAGGGACGCCAGGCCTTACATTCAGACCCCTGGAGGCTCACATTGTCGCAAGCCTGCCACGCAAAAGACGCGGGAGCCGAGGGACGCCAGGCGTAACATCCGAACCATTGGCAGTTGCACATTGTTCCCACGCCGGCCAGCAAAAGACGCGGAGGCCCGGGGACGCCAGGGCGTACCGTCCGACCCCTGCTCACATTGTCCCACGCCTGCCACGCAAAAAGACACGGAGCCCGAGGGACGCCAGGGCGTACATCCGACCCCTTGGCAGTGCACATTGTCCCACGCCTGCCACGCAAAAGACGCGGAGCCCGAGGGACGCCAGGGCGTACATCCGACCCCTTGGCCAAAAGACGCGGAGCCCGAGGGACGCCAGGGCTTACATCCGACCCCTTGGCTGCTCACATTGTCCCACGCCTGCCACGCAAAAGACGCGGAGCCCGAGGGACGCCAGGGCGTACATCCGACCCCTTGGCTGCTCACATTGTCCCACGCCTGCCACGCAAAAAGACGCGGAGCCCGAGGGACGCCAGGGCGTACATCCGACCCCTTGGCAGTGCACATTGTCCCACGCCTGCCACGCAAAAGACGCGGAGCCCGAGGGACGCCAGGGCGTACATCCGACCCCTTGGCAGTGCACATTGTCTCACGCCTGCCACGCAAAAGACGCGGAGGAGTGAGTGAGTGTCTGTGTGTGTGTGTGAGTGAGTGAGTGAGTGAGTGAGGGAGTGAGTGAGTGAGGGAGTGAGTGAGTGAGAGTGAGTGAGTGAGTGAGCGTGTGTGTGTGTGAGTGAGTGGGTGTGAGTGAGTGAGTGTGAGTGAGTGTGAGTGAGTGAGAGTGAGTGAGTGAGTGTGTGTGTGTGTGAGTGAGTGAGTGTGAGTGAGTGAGTGTGAGTGAGTGTGAGTGAGTGAGTGAGAGTGAGTGAGAGTGTGTGTGTGTGTGAGTGACAGTGAGTGAGTGTGAGTGAGTGAGTGTGAGTGAGTGAGTGAGTGAGGGAGTGAGTGAGTGAGTGATGGAGTGAGTGAGTGAGTGAGAGTGAGTGAGTGTGTGTGTGTGTGAGTGAGTGAGTGAGTGTGAGTGAGTGAGTGAGAGTGAGTGAGTGAGTGAGAGTGAGTGAGAGTGAGTGAGTGGTGAGTGAGTGTGAGTGAGTGAGTGTGTGTGAGTGAGGAGGGTGTGTGTGTGTGAGTGAGTGAGTGTGAGTGAGTGAGTGAGAGTGAGTGAGTGTGTGTGTGTGAGTGAGTGAGTGTGAGTGAGTGAGTGTGAGTGAGTGAGTGTGTGTGAGTGAGGAGGGAGGACGGGAAGGAGGACGAGGAGCGGATACAGAACTAAAAACAAAAACACCACACGTCAATGTGGGGAACAACCATGACTTATGACCCCATTTAGCCATCAACAACCAACGAAAAGAACGGGGCATCTGGGAAATCCTCTGCAACTTCTGGTGCTTGCATCCGCGCTGGATTTTCTCTTTCCACCTCTCCGGACACAAAAGGAGTGCTGGCTGCTGCTTACTCGAAAAATGGGAAGTTCCATAGGGATTTGCACATCGATTTCAAACATCCTGCAACGACTATAGCCATCTACATGGTACACACAGCCATGACGTAGCGACAAAGGTACAGGTTCCGAAGCCTCTTTCACGCCAGGACAAGTCTCAGCACCTTCTTCTGGCTGCACCTGCACCATGATAAATTTCAGGGACCAATCTCCAAAAGGATCCAAGTTTCACAGTGGCTTCCAGATCGAACACACATTGCCCATGTCATTTTGCTAGGATCGAAATGCGCCAAAGAAACTTTGAGGCATGAAAGACATTTCAAAAATCCAAAGATTGTCATGTTTGAAAATCTGTCCCCCGTATTGTGCCTCCACTCGTGCACCCTCGAAAGCAGCTTCCCAACTTGCCTGAAATCACTTTCAAAATCATTGATGATTCATGCTACTGTGCTAAGTCGCCCTTGGCCATGCAGTTGGGAGATGTCCAATCTGTGAACCAAACACATGAAATCAATTCCACCATCTTCAAACCAATCATCTAAGCTTTTCGAAGCTACAAGATCTGGTCGTGTAAAGAAATTTCAAAAAGAAACCTGCATTGTTTTTGGCCTCTGCCTCTTTTGGTTCTGTCTGCATCATCGGAGCATGCACCTGTCGAACTGGATGGGAAGGATACAGTACATGGTCGAAATGATGTTGAACAGTTTCAAAGGAAAGCGACAGCCCACATCACTTTCACGTGGATTTGTCATTTTGAGACAAGTTCGATACACTTGTTCAAAAACAACCAAAGCTTCGAAACTGTTCAAAACTATTGCCTGCGAAGCCTCCTTTTCAGCAGGTGGCGAAGTCTTGCAAAGATCTTCAGTTGGCAACTCCTGCATTTGCACATCGAGATACTCATCCTCAGATAAACCAAAGTGTTGACTCAGGTCTTCTATGAGATGTATCCAAGAGAGCAGCGCATCCTTTCTCCAAATCCAGATAGAAAAAACATTTTGAGTGTTGGAGGCATGAGAGGCATTTGTCAATGCATCCCCTGCTGAGCCTCAACTCGCATGCCATGCAAAGCAGCCTCTTGGAATGCCTGAAATCACTTTCAAGATCTTTGATGATTCATGCCACTGTGCTAAGTCGCCCTTGTCCATGCAGTTGGGAGATGTCCAATCTGTGAACCAAACACATGAAATCAATTCCAGCATCTTCAAACCAATCATCTAAGCTTTTCGAAGCTACAAGATCTGGTCGTGTAAAGAAATTTCAAAAAGAAACCTGCATTGTTTTTGGCCTCTGCCTCTTTTGGCTCTGTCTGCATCATCGGAGCATGCACCTGTCGAACTGGATGGGAAGGATACAGTACATGGTCAAAATGATGTTGATCACTTTCAAAGGATAGCGACAGCCCACATCACTTTCACGTGGATTTGTCATTTTGAGACAAGTTCGATACACTTGTTCAAAAACAACCAGTGCTTCGAAACTGTTCAAAACTATTGCCTGCGAAGCCTCCTTTTCAGCAGGTGGCGAAGTCTTGCAAAGATCTTCAGTTGGCAACTCCTGCATTTGCACATCGAGATACTCATCCTCAGATAAATCAAAGTGTTGACTCAGGTCTTCTATGGGATGTATCCAAGAGAGCAGCGCATCCTTTCTCCAAATCCAGATAGAAAAAACATTTTGAGTGTTGGAGGCATGAGAGGCATTTGTCAATGCATCCCCTGCTGAGCCTCAACTCGCATGCCATGCAAAGCAGCCTCTTGGAATGCCTGAAATCACTTTCAAGATCTTTGATGATTCATGCTACTGTGCTAAGTCGCCCTTGGCCATGCAGTTGGGAGATGTTCAATCTGTGAACCAAACACATGACATCAATTCCATCATCTTCAAACCAATCATATAAGCTTTTCGAAGCTACAAGATCTGATCGTGTAACGAAATTTCAAAAAGAAACCTTCATTGTTTTTGGCCTCTACCTCCTTTGGTACTTCTGTCTGCACCATCGGAGCATGCACCTGTCGAACTGGATGGGAAGGATACAGTACATGGTCGAAATCATGTTGAACAGTTTCAAAGGATAGCGACAGCCCACATCACTTTCACGTGGATTTGTCATTCTGAGACAAGTTCGATACACTTGTTCAAAGACAACCAGTGGTCCAAAACTGTTCAAAACTATTGCCTGCGAAGCCTCCTTTTCAGCAGGTGGCGAAGTCTTGCAAAGATCTTCAGTCGGCAACTCCTGCATTTGCACACCGAGATACTTCTTGTAAATTAGACCAAAGCGTTGACTCAGGACTTCTATGGGATGTATCCAAGAGAGCAGCGCATCCTTTCTCCAAATCCAGATAGAAAAAACATTTTGAGTGTTGGAGGCATGTGAGGTATTTGTCAATGCATCCCCTGCTGAGCCTCAACTCGCGTGCCATGCAAGGCAGCCTCTTGGACTGCCTGAAATCACTTTCAAGATCTTTGATGATTCATGCCACTGTGCTAAGTCGCCCTTGTCCATGCAGTTGGGAGATGTCCAATCTGTGAACCAAACACATGAAATCAATTCCATCATCTTCAAACCAATCATCTAAGCTTTTCGAAGCTACAAGATCTGATCGTGTAACGAAATTTCAAAAGAAACCTGCATTGTTTTTGGCCTCTGCCTCCTTTGGCACTTCTGGCTGCACCACCGGAGCATTAACCTATCGAACTGGATGGGAAGGATACAGTACATGGTCGAAATGATGTTGAACAGTTTCAAAGGATAGCGACAGCCCACATCACTTTCACGTGGATTTGTCATTCTGAGACAAGTTCGATACACTTGTTCAAAAACAACCAATGCTTCGAAACTGTTCAAAACTATTGCCTGCGAAGCCTCCTTTTCAGCAGGTGGCGAAGTCTTGCAAAGATCTTCAGTCGGCAACTCCTGCATTTGCACACCGAGATACTTCTTGTAAATTAGACCAAAGTGTTGACTCAGGACTTCTATGGGATGTATCCAAGAGAGCAGCGCATCCTTTCTCCAAATCCAGATAGAAAAAACATTTTGAGTGTTGGAGGCATGAGAGGTATTTGTCAATGCATCCCCTGCTGAGCCTCAACTTGCATGCCATGCAAAGCAGCCTCTTGGACTGCCTGAAATCACTTTCAAGATCTTTGATGATTCATGCTACTGTGCTAAGTCGCCCTTGGCCATGCAGTTGGGAGATGTTCAATCTGTGAACCAAACACATGACATCAATTCCATCATCTTCAAACCAATCATATAAGCTTTTCGAAGCTACAAGATCTGATCGCGTAACGAAATTTCAAAAAGAAACCTTCATTGTTTTTGGCCTCTACCTCCTTTGGTACTTCTGTCTGCACCATCGGAGCATGCACCTGTCGAACTGGATGGGAAGGATACAGTACATGGTCGAAATCATGTTGAACAGTTTCAAAGGATAGCGACAGCCCCCATCACTTTCACGTGGATTTGTCATTCTGAGACAAGTTCGATACACTTGTTCAAAGACAACCAGTGGTCCAAAACTGTTCAAAACTATTGCCTGCGAAGCCTCCTTTTCAGCAGGTGGCGAAGTCTTGCACAGATCTTCAGTCGGCAACTCCTGCATTTGCACACCGAGATACTTCTTGTAAAATAGACCAAAGTGTTGACTCAGGACTTCTATGGGATGTATCCAAGAGAGCAGCGCATCCTTTCTCCAAATCCAGATAGAAAAAACATTTTGAGTGTTGGAGGCATGAGAGGTATTTGTCAATGCATCCCCTGCTGAGCCTCAACTTGCATGCCATGCAAAGCAGCCTCTTGGACTGCCTGAAATCACTTTCAAGATCTTTGATGATTCATGCCACTGTGCTAAGTCGCCCTTGGCCATGCAGTTGGGAGATGTTCAATCTGTGAACCAAACACATGAAATCAATTCCATCATCTTCAAACCAATCATCTAAGCTTTTCGAAGCTACAAGATCTGGTCGTGTAACGAAATTTCAAAAAGAAACCTTCATTGTTTTTGGCCTCTACCTCCTTTGGTACTTCTGTCTGCACCATCGGAGCATGCACCTGTCGAACTGGATGGGAAGGATACAGTACATGGTCGAAATCATGTTGAACAGTTTCAAAGGATACCGACAGCCCACATCACTTTCACGTGGATTTGTCATTCTGAGACAAGTTCGATACACTTGTTCAAAGACAACCAGTGGTCCAAAACTGTTCAAAACTATTGCCTGCGAAGCCTCCTTTTCAGCAGGTGGCGAAGTCTTGCAAAGATCTTCAGTCGGCAACTCCTGCATTTGCACACCGAGATACTTCTTGTAAAATAGACCAAAGCGTTGACTCAGGACTTCTATGGGATTTATCCAAGAGAGCAGTGCATCCTTTCTCCAAATCCAGATAAAAAACATTTTGAGTGTTGGAGGCATGTGAGGTATTTGTCAATGCATCCCCTGCTGAGCCTCAACTCGCGTGCCATGCAAAGCAGCCTCTTGGACTGCCTGAAATCACTTTCAAGATCTTTGATGATTCATGCTACTGTGCTAAGTCGCCCTTGGCCATGCAGTTGGGAGATGTTCAATCTGTGAACCAAACACATGAAATCAGTTCCATCATCTTCAAACCAATCATCTAAGCTTTTCGAAGCTACAAGATCTGGTCGTGGAACGAAATTTCAAAAAGAAACCTTCATTGTTTTTGGCCTCTACCTCCTTTGGTACTTCTGTCTGCACCATCGGAGCATGCACCTGCCGAACTGGATGGGAAGGATACAGTACATGGTCGAAGTCATGTTGAACAGTTTCAAAAGATAGCGACAGCCCACATCACTTTCACGTGGATTTGTCATTCTGAGACAAGTTCGATACACTTGTTCAAAGACAACCAGTGGTCCAAAACTGTTCAAAACTATTGCCTGCGAAGCCTCCTTTTCAGCAGGTGGCGAAGTCTTGCAAAGATCTTCAGTCGGCAACTCCTGCATTTGCACACCGAGATACTTCTTGTAAAATAGACCAAAGTGTTGACTCAGGACTTCTATGGGATGTATCCAAGAGAGCAGCGCATCCTTTCTCCAAATCCAGATAGAAAAAACATTTTGAGTGTTGGAGGCATGTGAGGTATTTGTCAATGCATCCCCTGCTGAGCCTCAACTCGCGTGCCATGCAAAGCAGCCTCTTGGACTGCCTGAAATCACTTTCAAGATCTTTGATGATTCATGCTACTGTGCTAAGTCGCCCTTGGCCATGCAGTTGGGAGATGTTCAATCTGTGAACCAAACACATGAAATCAATTCCATCATCTTCAAACCAATCATCTAAGCTTTTCGAAGCTACAAGATCTGATCGTGTAACGAAATTTCAAAAGAAACCTGCATTGTTTTTGGCCTCTGCCTCCTTTGGCACTTCTGGCTGCACCACCGGAGCATTAACCTATCGAACTGGATGGGAAGGATACAGTACATGGTCGAAATCATGTTGAACAGTTTCAAAGGATAGCGACAGCCCACATCACTTTCACGTGGATTTGTCATTCTGAGACAAGTTCGATACACTTGTTCAAAGACAACCAGTGGTTCAAAACTGTTCAAAACTATTGCATGCGAAGCCTCCTTTTCAGCAGGTGGCGAAGTCTTGCAAAGATCTTCAGTCGGCAACTCCTGCATTTGCACACCGAGATACTTCTTGTAAAATAGACCAAAGTGTTGACTCAGGACTTCTATGGGATGTATCCAAGAGAGCAGCGCATCCTTTCTCCAAATCCAGATAGAAAAAACATTTTGAGTGTTGGAGGCATGTGAGGTATTTGTCAATGCATCCCCTGCTGAGCCTCAACTCGCGTGCCATGCAAAGCAGCCTCTTGGACTGCCTGAAATCACTTTCAAGATCTTTGATGATTCATGCTACTGTGCTAAGTCGCCCTTGGCCATGCAGTTGGGAGATGTTCAATCTGTGAACCAAACACATGAAATCAATTCCATCATCTTCAAACCAATCATCTAAGCTTTTCGAAGCTACAAGATCTGGTCGTGTAAAGAAATTTCAAAAAGAAACCTGCATTGTTTTTGGCCTCTGCCTCTTTTGGTTCTGTCTGCATCATCGGAGCATGCACCTGTCGAACTGGATGGGAAGGATACAGTACATGGTCGAAATGATGTTGAACAGTTTCAAAGGAAAGCGACAGCCCACATCACTTTCACGTGGATTTGTCATTTTGAGACAAGTTCGATACACTTGTTCAAAAACAACCAAAGCTTCGAAACTGTTCAAAACTATTGCCTGCGAAGCCTCCTTTTCAGCAGGTGGCGAAGTCTTGCAAAGATCTTCAGTTGGCAACTCCTGCATTTGCACATCGAGATACTCATCCTCAGATAAACCAAAGTGTTGACTCAGGTCTTCTATGAGATGTATCCAAGAGAGCAGCGCATCCTTTCTCCAAATCCAGATAGAAAAAACATTTTGAGTGTTGGAGGCATGAGAGGCATTTGTCAATGCATCCCCTGCTGAGCCTCAACTCGCGTGCCATGCAAAGCAGCCTCTTGGACTGCCTGAAATCACTTTCAAGATCTTTGATGATTCATGCTACTGTGCTAAGTCGCCCTTGGCCATGCAGTTGGGAGATGTTCAATCTGTGAACCAAACACATGAAATCAATTCCATCATCTTCAAACCAATCATCTAAGCTTTTCGAAGCTACAAGATCTGATCGTGTAACGAAATTTCAAAAGAAACCTTCATTGTTTTTGGCCTCTACCTCCTTTGGTACTTCTGTCTGCACCATCGGAGCATGCACCTGTCGAACTGGATGGGAAGGATACAGTACATGGTCGAAATCATGTTGAACAGTTTCAAAGGATAGCGACAGCCCACATCACTTTCACGTGGATTTGTCATTCTGAGACAAGTTCGATACACTTGTTCAAAGACAACCAGTGGTCCAAAACTGTTCAAAACTATTGCCTGCGAAGCCTCCTTTTCAGCAGGTGGCGAAGTCTTGCAAAGATCTTCAGTCGGCAACTCCTGCATTTGCACACCGAGATACTTCTTGTAAAATAGACCAAAGTGTTGACTCAGGACTTCTATGGGATGTATCCAAGAGAGCAGCGCATCCTTTCTCCAAATCCAGATAGAAAAAACATTTTGAGTGTTGGAGGCATGTGAGGTATTTGTCAATGCATCCCCTGCTGAGCCTCAACTCGCGTGCCATGCAAAGCAGCCTCTTGGACTGCCTGAAATCACTTTCAAGATCTTTGATGATTCATGCTACTGTGCTAAGTCGCCCTTGGCCATGCAGTTGGGAGATGTTCAATCTGTGAACCAAACACATGAAATCAATTCCATCATCTTCAAACCAATCATCTAAGCTTTTCGAAGCTACAAGATCTGATCGTGTAACGAAATTTCAAAAGAAACCTGCATTGTTTTTGGCCTCTGCCTCCTTTGGCACTTCTGGCTGCACCACCGGAGCATTAACCTATCGAACTGGATGGGAAGGATACAGTACATGGTCGAAATCATGTTGAACAGTTTCAAAGGATAGCGACAGCCCACATCACTTTCACGTGGATTTGTCATTCTGAGAAAAGTTCGATACACTTGTTCAAAGACAACCAGTGGTTCAAAACTGTTCAAAACTATTGCCTGCGAAGCCTCCTTTTCAGCAGGTGGCGAAGTCTTGCAAAGATCTTCAGTCGGCAACTCCTGCATTTGCACACCGAGATACTTCTTGTAAATTAGACCAAAGCGTTGACTCAGGACTTCTATGGGATGTATCCAAGAGAGCAGCGCATCCTTTCTCCAAATCCAGATAGAAAAAACATTTTGAGTGTTGGAGGCATGTGAGGTATTTGTCAATGCATCCCCTGCTGAGCCTCGACCGGTGTGCCCATCTGAAAGTCAGCTTCCTGAACCGAATGAAAGATTATGAAAAACTCATGCCACTAGCGTTTCTAGATGCTTACACTGTCGAAAGTTCCATTGATATATGCAACTTGGGATCAAAGATGTTGATCTGTCACCTAAGATTCTCGAAGCTACGCAATCTGGTCGTGTCGCAAAATTGCATATCCCGAGAAATCTGCATGGTTTTCGGCCTCTGCTTCCTTTGGTACTTCTGTCTTCAGCATCGGATCGTACACCTGTCGAAGTGCGGAGGAGGAAAAGACACAGATTTCTTGGAAATGACACTAACTATTTTAAATCCATTTTAAATGACACTAAATGACACTAAGCATTTTCAATGAGCGCGTCCATCAGAAAACTGCGGGACGCATCTCTGGATGGCCTCTACAGCGTTCAGGGGATCTCTACAGCAACAGGGTCAGTGAATCAATGGACAAAAAAAGGTCAAGCCAAAGAAGCTGGATATCCCACATGACAAATAAACATCAATTCCGGACCATAGACATCCCCAGTTGGATCGCATCCACCTTGGTGGAAAACGTCGGATCAACCCCAGGCCATTTGTTTGGGACACCAATCGTACCACTGCCAGTTCTGACTTGTTGTTGGTGAACCCTTCCCCCCATAGACCCAAACCCTGAATTCAAAATCTTAGTTGAACCATAGTACAATAATCTGCTATTAGAATGGTAACCCCAATGATCAACAGCCCACCAAATGTTTTGCAAAATCGTCGACCTTTGCGATTTCATCCCGGCAGCGACATCCCGTTCTCGCTATCAATTAGATGTCCCTACAGGTTACGATAATTCCTATTAAGCGCGGAGTAAAAATGACCCGAACCACTTGGAACTGTGGTGGTTGTATGTAGTCAACACTCTAACGAATACCCTGAGCCATTTACCACTAATGAACCACAGATATTTGATCAACGAAAAATATTCCTATCCCATCCCATTCATACTGGTTGATTGATATCTGTCCCCTTAATCATGGGTCAGTTTGGAATCCCCAAGAAACCCGGTAGGCTATTCCCCACTATACTAACCAATCAACAGGGGCATTCTGTTCTGGGAGTCCACACTGCATCCTGGGAGGCTTTGTCCATGATCTTCTCCTTTGAATGGCTGTCAAGTGAGGACAACAGTGGTTTCGCCTTGAACCTTAAATCAGGATTTTACAGAAACCAACGAGGGGGGTATATTTAGAATGATGTAGATTTATTGGCAAAAAACAATCTTCGGATCAATGCTCTTCCCCAGCTTTACTGCAATCTAGAAGTTATAAAATGACCCATCTTTATGATATCCTAGTTATAATAGGGTCGGAGCAGGTCAATATATCACCATTTACTTCGCGAAAAGTTAAAATGTAATCAACTATCCATCCAGCAAGTCTTCTATGAGCTGAATCCATCCCCCCAATATTAAACACATCCAAATGGGCCCCCAAACATAAACACATCTAATACTAAACCGGTGCACTTAATGTTAGGGGGAGTTTATTATATCTACCCATCCCCGCTAGTACAAAACACACCCTATAGCTGGGGTTCAATATGTGGTTTCATCCCCTACTGGTCTAATGTCAGGTGGAAGGTACTATTCATTAAGGGTTTTCCCATTACTGTTGGTTGATACCAATTTTAATGCTTCCCTCAGTGTTCTTGGCAACACCCAGAAAAATAGTGGTCTAATCCCGTGAAATATCCCATTAAAACTTTTTATGACCAACTAACTTACGATATTTTCCAACAGCAAGTGGCTTGCTGAGGCAAACGGCTTCGTGGTTGAGTCAACTCTTCCGCGAAGCCGTTGAGTTGGGCTGCATTTCCACATCAGCATATCACCACTTGGAGAATCCTGAAATCATGGTTGGTTATAAAATGATTCCCATAACCGATTATGATCTCCAATATAATTAGGTGACATAACATCTGAAAAATCGTGAAGCAACGGGGGTTATCAAAATGCTCAGGTTGGCACCGCGACGGTGGGAACACTGGGCCCCCACCCCAACAGACATCTGTGAGAGTCGAAGAGGAGCACGCTCCTGTGCGGGATGATGATGATGATAATGATGATGATGATGATGATGCTGGTTATTATTATGATGATGATGGTTATGATGATGATGATGATGATTATGATGGTGATGATGGTTATGATGATGATGCAGGTTATGATGATGATGATGAAGATGATGATGATGGTTATGATGATGATGAAAATGGTGATGGTGATGATGATGGTTATGATGATGATGAAAATGGTTATGAAGATGATGATGATGGTTAAGATGATGATGATGATGATGCTGATGATGCTGGTTATGATGATGATGATGGTTATGATGATGATGCTGGTTATTATGATGATGATGATGCTGGTTATGATGATGATGATGATGGTTAAGATGATGATGATGATGATGATGATGCTGGTTATTATGATGATGATGCTGGTTATGATGATGATGATGATGCTGGTTACGATGATGATGATGATGCTTATGATGATGATGATGCTGGTTATGATGATGATGAAAATGGTTATGAAGATGATGATGATGGTTAAGATGATGATGATGATGATGCTGATGATGCTGGTTATGATGATGATGATGGTTATGATGATGATGCTGGTTATTATGATGATGATGATGCTGGTTATGATGATGATGATGATGGTTAAGATGATGATGATGATGATGATGATGATGCTGGTTATTATGATGATGATGCTGGTTATGATGATGATGATGATGATGCTGGTTACGATGATGATGATGATGATGGTTATGATGATGATGCTGGTTATTATGATGATGATGATGCTGGTTATGATGATGATGATGATGGTTAAGATGATGATGATGATGATGATGCTGGTTATTATGATGATGATGCTGGTTATGATGATGATGATGATGCTGGTTACGATGATGATGATGATGCTTATGATGATGATGATGATGATGATGCTGGTTATGATGATGATGATGATGGTTATGATGATGATGATGGTTATGATGATGCTGGTTATGATGATGATGGTTATGTTGATGATGATGCTGGTTAAGATGATGATGATGATGCTGGTTATGATGATGATGATGCTGGTTATGATGATGATGGTTATGATGATGATGGTTATGATGAAAATGGTTATGATGATGATGATGATGGTTATGATGATGATGATGATGAAAATGGTGATGATGATGATGATGGTTATGATGGTGAATATGCTGATGCTGATGGTGATGGGGATGATGATTACTGTTATTACTATTGTTATCATGGTGGTGAGGATGATGGCGAGAGTAGCCATGTACACAGCCAGCCTAGCCTTTGTTCGGGACCAAGTCCCGAGGTGAAAATTGGATTTGACCAACCAATTTCACCATGATCCCTGCCGATCTTCATCCCAATTTTGGGTCGACTGTCACTCTCAAGATTTGAAATCCGTTGGTCCCCGATTGACAAAGCGGAACTAATTGGAGGGCTTAGTACCAAAATGGTGAAATGGATGACTCTTAGATTCTTAGCATGGGCACATCCCTATATATAAACCTGGCTTAACGTTACCCCAATGACTAGCACCCTCCAAAGCCACTCGGCTCCGGTGGTGAGGTCTTCTCTGCGACGGTTTCATCCTGGGATGGTTGATCTATGGCCTGGGGTTGAAATGTGAGAAATGGCCAGATGTGAGTCTGCAAGATTTTTGGCTGGTTAGGTCTGATGGTTTGATGCAAGTGAATTCTCCAATTGACCAGTGTTCAAAATCCTTGGTTGGTCAAGACTGGGATTTGCAGTTTGTGGATTATGATCATCAACAAAAATGGGGTAGTATAACTTATAACCCCCCCGAACGAATCATCACCAGGGGTTTGGCAGCCACCCTTTGGAAACCGCAGTTTAGCCGCGGTGCATTTTGCAGATTTTGGCTGGGCGGCGGAGTCCAAATGGCCTGTCGAGGCAGCCATTCCCAGGTTCATCAACTTTCTTATGGTTCCCATCCCCAAAGAGTAGTAAAACTAGTAAGAATACTCACCTATTCTGAGCATTATAAAATGAATCATGATGATAAGACAATAGATAAACATAGATAAACATAGCAATAACAACAGCAATCATCATGCTCACAATCACCATTCAGCTGTGCCTCCTCTTCAACCGCCTGGGCTGATGGAATAAAATCTGGGTGCAAATTCCAGGGGATACCTGATCTATCTCTACTTGATACATCTGATACATCTTTATATCCATGTTATCATTCTATATCATTCTATGTACATATATATAATTCTATCTATCTATCTACCTACCTATCTATCTATCTATCTGTCTATCTATCTATCTATCTATCTATCTAATCTATCTAATCTATCTACCTATCTATCTATCTATCTACCTATCTACCTATCTACCTACGCATCTATCCATCTATCCATCTATCCATCTATCCATCTATCCATCTATCCATCTATCTATCTATCTATCTAATCTATCTAATCTAATCTATCTAATCTAATCTATCTAATCTAATCTAATCAATCTATCTATCTATCTATCTATCTAATCTATCTAATCTATCTACCTATCTATCTATCTACCTATCTATCTATCTATCTATCTATTTTTTTAATGTATCTATCTATCTATCTATCTATTTTTTTTAATGTATCTATCTATCTATCTATCTATTTTTTTAAATGTATCTATCTATCTATCTATCTATCTATCTAATCTATCTAATCTATCTAATCTATCTACCTATCTATCTATCTATCTACCTACCTATCTATCTATTTTTTTTTATGTATCTATCTATCTATCTATCTATTTTTTTAAATGTATCTATCTATCTATCTATCTATATCGATAAATCCCTATATATATATATATATATCTGTATATTTATATATCTCTATATATCTACATATCATTTTTCAGATCTCCAACACGGCACAAATCTGCGGCAAATGGCGGGCCGAATCTTTGTGGGTGTCACAAAGGTCTCGTTGAAGCTTTCCTGGGCCATCCGACAAACAGCTTCGACAGGAACACCATAGCGACATCGGTAAAATCCTACGAAAGACAACAGGCACCATAGCTTTTTCCAACATCTTTTTTTGGAGTTCCTGACATTACCATAAATCATGGAGTGACATTTTACTCTTCGAGTTTACTCCAAACACAGCATGTAGTTCCGCGTGTGTGTCACTTACATCTCCACTTTCATTGATCAACTATATATAGATATAATATAATATAATAATATAGATGTATGATATAATATAATATAATATAGTATAATATCATATTAATATAATATACCATATATATATATGTATATATATGTATATATATATTATACGTAATATGTATATATGTATATATATAGTTGCCAGTGGTTAGAGTTATGCTACTTTGTTTGATAGAAATTCTTGATCCACCCCCGTCTCTCCGCCAAATCTGCGACCCCAGACCGTTGGAGGGCTGGCTGCCTGGATCCCGTCAGGTTTCGGTGGAAATTTGGTCATTAAACATTCCGCAGATTCATATGGAAACCAATGGATGGTCTAATTTGGTTATTGATCATCTATATTTTGTTCAATTATATTCAATTGTTTTCCCTAATTATCATTAGATTCATAACGAAAAACCATTAGGGCATTAGCAGCACCAACATTTTTGCGGCAGTGCCCAATCCACCTGGGAATCTTGAAGACCTTGGAAGAGTTTGTTCAAATCCTCGAACGTTTCCTTCAGCTGACTCTCGTCCTGCCGAGCCGAGTTGGGCTACCTTGGCACCGGACGTTTACCATATCTCCATTCAAAAAGGAACGACAATTTCCCAAAGACACCATTACAATTATCATCATCATCATCATCATCATCTACCCGAGTTGCTTTGCAATTACTTCAATTACTAAAAAGCCCTATGTCTTGATGGTTACAGCATCATTTTCCCCGTTTCTTGGTGCCCTCGGGTCCGCATCTCTGGCACAATGGATCTGCAGCACCGCTTCATCCAGCGACCTGACGGATGACTTGGATGACTTGGATGACTGTGACGATCTGGTGGTGAATCCCACAAGGGGCCTTTACAATGGTTCATGGTTAATAAGAGTGGAACTTCTAGTTGGTTCATGATTGGGGAAGTAAATGGTTAATGATGGGTTGATCATGGTTGATGGATTAAACATCTGGTTGGTGGTGCAATAATCATCTTGAAAAATGATGGAGTTCGTCAATGGGTTTCGGATGACATCCCATATATGAAATGGAAAATAGTCCATTCATGTTTGAAACCACCAACCAGTTTCACTGTTTTACCACAGTTTGTTTATCCAAATATCCAATTGGAGATGAAACTAATCTTACCAGTTGAGCTTCTGGCTGAGTTCATAATCCTCAGACGAGGCTATGAACCCCTACAAGAACGCAATGGGAAACCTCTTTATTTTCCTTCAAACAAAGAGGTTTCCCGTATCATCCTTATTGGTCACTATTTCGATGTTGTCTGGCTCTTTTGCAGCATATTCGAAATTCCGGGTAGAACTGAAGATTCAAATGACAACCAACAGTTGCATTAATCAGTCACACGTTCCGGTCTCGTGGCCCACTTGCACTGAGTCTTGACGCTCTTGTGGAACTGAGACGCAACAATGTTGCAGAGTTTGCTATCCCAATAGGCTCTCAGCATAGAAGTTGTGAGGTTCGTAGTCTGGCGCCACTCTCTCGAAACGGGCAAGCCCCAAAAGTGTAGCCCAATTTTGGGAGACACCCCAGAGCTAAGGATGGATCATTTTGGAATGGATTGATTTAATGGACACTTGAAACTACCCTTGAATATAGGACTTCCATGGGGACTGTAAATTTGGCTATCCCTTTCTGGGATGATGTCAGCTTGAAGTCATGTTGCAAGTGTATTTATATAAGGCTTGCAGTGATGATGATGATGATGATGATGATGGTGGTGGTGGTGGTGGTAAAGGTGATGATAAGTGATAGCGTAGGGCTTTGTGAACAAATTGGAACTATAGCTATACTCAACTCGATGGTTTACCACGAAAATGACCAGAATCTGCTCATACCTGCTCTAGTGCCCAGGAGAAAATCGTGACCTATCCTTATGTTGCTTGGTGAATCTCACCGTTGCGAATTGCAATTCATCAAACCATTCATCAAACCACGGCTAACCTTTGAGGCACAGAAAAACAGTGGGTTCAGCCGCCATTTTGTGGCCACACGTGAAGCTATTCACATCTCTCCTAGCTACCAGTCTCCATTTTTCATCGTAAAATCGCATTGTTCATCATGATAGTTGATGATTGTTGGTATATCGTTTATATAAATCCATTGTTGCTTTATATCCCCTATGTTTGGCTACATGCCCTTGATTGAAGCTGCCATTTTCAAACATGGCTTGATGGAAAATCTCCCCATTGAGTTCCATAATTCTTCCATCAACGCCTAGATTTTATAGTGGATTCAGCAGGATTTTCCCCATATCTTCCCATATTTTCCTGTGATTTTCCTATTAGAACTTCAATTTTCCAAGGATTTCTCCAGGATTTTCCTGGGTGCTGGGTGCTTGGCTCCCGCACACCACCTCCGCCAAGTCCGGGTCCAAAGCGCCGCACTGCCGCAGCGGGTCCACCAAGACGGGGAAGCGCCTTGGGTCCGGGTTTCTCCGGGGCAATCAGTGGATTGGGTGCTGACTTTTCCACGGAAGACATGGTTTATATATGGTATTTATTATATATAACTATGGAAAGATCCACCATTTTTAATAGGTAAACAAAACATCTATAAATGGGCCATTTTCCATGGCTATGTTAAATAACCAGAGGGTTTATATACAGGATGGCCCCCCCCAGTGATGTGAACGTTGGTTTATAAACCATGATAATCCCCATTAACTAGTTCGTTATATCTACCATAAACCATAGTTAAGCCACTTATAAACCAACTTAGCTATCTTGGGGGCCCCATCCTGTATGGTATATAAATATATGTATAATATTATATTATATTATATTATATTATATTAAATATATTCTATTCTATTCTATTCTATTACATTATATTACATTATATAATCTTATATTATATTATATTATATCATATATTATATTATATTATACATTATATTAAATTATATTGTATTATATTATATCGTATTATATTATATTATATTAAATACATGGTGGGAAGATTATGATGGATGATCTTTTTTAGTACCACTATGAAGCCGATCACATTTACAGTACTTCGAACCAAGGTTGAAATTGGGAACACAATTTGTTAACTCAAAGAGATACTGTAACCCCTCACAATCCATCACATTCACAATCCATTCAGGTACTGAAATCGACACATTGGGGATTCTAGTGGTTTAATGGGCAATCAACAACCAACACGTGTTGATAAAATTTGGCAATCAACATGGCTGTGAAATCCCCAACGAAAACCGGCATCTCTCTCTGTTTTCTCTAGACATATAGTTACTGGTTGGTGGTTGAGCCTACCCCTCTGAAAATATGAGTTCGTCAAATGGGATTATTGTTCCCGACTGAATGGAAAAATGAACGTGTTCCAAACCACCAACCAGATTATATGGGATAACTACGGAACTAAATGGGGGATTTCACGACAAGCCATGTTTGATTACCCGAGGAAACAATACCTTTTCCACGCCTATGTTAGTTTTCTGGAAGGCAAGAATTGTGATGTCAGTTCAACCCCCGAAACCTGGGATATTTCTGTACACCCAACTCACCTTGGCTAGTACAGATACAGAAATTGAGGTACCCCCAGTTCTCATCCATTTAAATGAGATTTTCCACTATAAACCATCCATTTTTGGGGCCACCATTTTGGGAAAACCCCATATAGATCATTCAAGGCTGGATCAGATCCACGGAGTGGCGAATGGAACATCCAGCACAGACGATGTTCCAGCTGCAGCAACCCTCATGGCCAACTGAAAGAATCGATTTTGATCTGAGAAGTCCTTCATTTTCAAATGACAGATTCACATTTTCACCATGTGCCACCAGGGGATACCACGAATGGATGATTTGTTTTCTCCCCGGGTGTGTTTTGATCCGGTTTTCACCTGGGTCCCAACAACGGGAAGCCACGGGCAATCACGGCATCAGCGTTCTGGACCTGGGAGGGAAAAAGCCCAGTCAATCAGGTCACCAAACCAGGGCCTATGGGGTGAAGCAACGGGAAGCAACGTCAATTTGTCTTCTGTAATTCACCTATAGCTTGGTACAATGTGAGGCCCCCGGTCGATAGCGTTCAGTTGGGGGCCACATAACTCCAATTTAACGAACTGGTTTATGGTACGCAAATAAAAAACTAGTTCCTCGGGCGAATCTAAACCAACTTATAACTGGGGGTAGCAACATGATACCCTCTGGTAATTTAACATAGCTATTGAAAATTGCCATTTATAGTGGATTTACCCATTGAAAATGGTGATTTTCCATAGTTATGTTAGTTTACCAGAGGGTATGTTGGTGAACTATGTCAACACTTCCCCAGTTGATCATATCACCATGGGCTTCCGGACGAAGACCCAAGGCACCTCGAAGGCAAAACTGCCCTGATGCCAGCGCAAGGTTGACCAAGAAAATGCCCGTGAAATCAATGGAACTTCACTAAACCAAAGGGAGAAACTATGATTCCAAAGAATGGGGGAAAGAGAGACTTGGTGCCAAGATCATCATTTCTGGAAAAAATATAATGGTACATTCACGAATTCGTTCTACCCTGGCTAGCCAGTTTTCATATCCCAGACATCTTGCGAGAATCGTGGTCGTGTTGAGAACTTGAGCCAAACTCAGATCACCGACTGGTTAAATATTTTGGGTACCAAATTTTAGCCATGGAACGATGGGACAATATCTTTCCATTAGCTACTTATACACACATATATATATATACTTATATGTATATATGGTACCTACACACACATATATATATATATGTGTATAGTATACATATATATATACATAGACAAAGATATAGAGTCTTTTAATTTTGTTGCATATCTGTCAATATTTTACTGAATGCTTTTTTCCCACAACTATCCATTAGCTACATCCCATGAAATGTCACTATAAACTGCTTGACCTCGTCTCCGTATTTTAGGACATACCTATTTGTTGTTGATTTGTGCAAGCCACGTGCGACAGATATACTCATATGATGTATGGAAGCTAACCATCATATTTGGCTGAGCCAAGGCTTATGTTCTCCTACATCCTATTGTTGGGAATATCCCAAGTATATCCCAGAACATATTTCCCTAGTGTATCCCCAGTCTATGGATGGAGTAAACATCCCCATTGTGGCGCGGCTGTTGGTGAATTCCCGATCTTTTTTTGGTGATTTCCCACTGACTTGTAGGTGAACTTGAAAAAGTTGCTATTAAATCCATCCAATGTTTCCTCAGATATACCATGTATATCCATTTTTGGATGATCTTCCAAATTCAAAGCCCATTTCTTCCCAAAAAACATGGCTACTTGCTGGTAAATCTGATCGTATGTCTCGTTATATAGAAAAAATCACATATTTCTACATATCCATTAATATGTCCATAATATATAATTCAATTGAATCTGGGTCCACAAATATACATGCCATCATATGGGGGTTTCCTAAAATGGATGTTTTTTTTAATGAGAAACATCCTTTGAACATGGATTAGAAACATAACCATAATCAATGGATGGGTTATGAGAAAACCTCCATATAGATCCATTTTTTGTGGTACCCCTATGGAGGTTTTGGGAACCCCTATGGGAAACCTCCATAATATGGGTACCCCAATAAATTTGGGAAACCTCCATGGCTGCCATTAATGCCCATCCCGGGAAGACGACAAAGCCGCCGCCTGATTCACCTCTGAAGCCATAATGCCTACGTTGGAAAACGCCGTGGCTTTTGGTCCAGATTTCATTCCGGGAGGTTTCAGATTTTTCATGGGGATATGGGGATGGGTCAAAACCCTATCCCCCTGGTGAACATCAAAATAGCTGGTAAATGGATGTTCATCCCCCTAAAAATGGTATGTATAGGTATTGATCCATAGCCATATGTATAGCCAATGATATGTAAGAATGGAATAGAAGCAATAATGTGGGAAGATAACTAAGAATCAATGGTTTGTGAATGTCTAGACACGGTTGAAAGTTGAAACCATGTTTCTTTTTTGCCACCTTCAATATGATGTAATAGCTGGAAACTGTCCTTGAAACCTATTCTGTGAGACAAAGACTGCTTGGGGCTCGATGGGTAAATCACTAGACAAATAAACCTGAAGTCCAACATTCGGATATCAAACACATCAAAATGACAAGTCCAAAATATGTACCGACAAAAATACGGCGAGAGTTAGTGCAACCCTGGCCAGCAGGGCCTCTCATGGCGAATCGGCGAAATCCAACCATGGCCACCACAGGTTCATCCAATGGTGAAACATGATGAACTTCTCCTTTCTTTCAAAAAAATGCCGAGGTTTCCCATGAAAAAACGCTACCAAATCATTGAATACATTGGATTCTCCATTAACCCATCGATCCCAGGATACTGAGCCTGGCCTACCACCAGCAGACTATGGGAGGAAAAGGTCACCGAGCACAACTCCGCCTCCAGGCCTGGAGAACACCGGGATGACACATCGAAATTGGGAGTTTTTGTCTGGAAAAAACTCACAATCTTCAAAGGGAAATCTCATCAGTTTCAAGGGAAAACGAACATGATGACAGAGACGATTGGTTCATTTTTCCCTTGGCGAAACAGCTTTATTGATTGGCTCATTGGTTTGAGGGAAACAAATCACATTTGGAAAAAATACAGGAACAACCTAGATTTGGCGTAAACAAATGGTTTCAGAATCAAGAATCGATCCATTTATTAAACGTGGACCAATGTAATATAACGATATAGGTGTTAATACCTAATTAATCACTATAAAATCTGACCAACACTGCAAAACTATACATTAATATACTAACTATTGTGATTCGTCTGCGGGTTATGTTGAGTAAATGAATAAATATAGGCGGATATAAACCATGGATCCCTAATAGTTTCCAACATTTGTGGTTCACCCATACCTATGAAAAACATGGAAAATGGGTTTCTCCAACGCGTGGGGAAGCAGCCCAAGGAGTTTGGGCCGTCACAAGGGGATACTACTCATATGCAGGACTGCAGGGCTATTCTGGGCTATTGAATCAACACATTCTTTCTTAGTGGAGGATGAATATTAATTCGTTGCTAGGATGTAGGTTGTTTCAAAAATTATTTTTGAGTGGGATATGAGTATTCCTCATTTTTTTGCTCAAAATTAAACCTTCCCCTACCGCAACAAAGTGCTGAGATACAGATCGTGCATTCTTGAAGATCAATCAAATCCCAGCAACAATCTTCATGTTTGCCCTCAAAATCTCTGATAGTCCCAAGTTTTACTCCAACAAAATCACCAAACTCATCAATTTTTGTTGATGAAACAAGAAAATCATCAGTTAATCATTGTGAAACCACCATTTTTCGATGCTTCAACTCACGTTATTTAACAGCTCGCCATGAAAAGATCCACCATGCTATTAAGTTCGGTAAACCAGGTAAACCATCTATTTCTATGGGCCATGGCTTAACCATGGCTATGTTAAAAAACCAGAGGGTATATATATATGGTGGGAAGACTATGATGGATGATCTTTTTGGGAAGATTATGATGGATGATCCAAAAATGGATTTCCAAAATAATCCACCATAATCTTCCCAAAATAATCCCAAATAATTTCCATGTTTTGGGAAGATGATTAAGATCCATTTGAAGATTATGATGAATGATTTTTTTTAGCACCAGAGGGTAGATAATTGGATTATAATCTTCAATATATGAAGGGTAGTATAATCCTCTATAATCATCAACCAGCCAGGCTGGATCTCCCCATTTCTCGGCAACAGCCAGCGCTTCGGGCTTCGCGCCTCCCCAGGTGACCTGCACATCTTCCAGGCCCAAGACGTCCAAGCGGCGCGTGGAGATTTGGAGACAGAGATCCAGACCCCAGTCCTGGAGCTATATATCATCTATATAGTACATATATATATAACCTATATATATATAGTATATACTCTATATATGTATATATCTATATCTATATACACTATATTAGTTCTGAGGGGATGATGGGATGGTTTTTTCTGGTAGAACCATCATGAACCATCCTCATCATCCCCATGGACTATCAAGGACTGGACGCTACCTGAGGGCCGCTGCCCGACATGTGCAACCATCATCTCCATCAACCCCAAATTTTAACTCGAATTTTGCATTAACCATGGCAATTTTCACGTCATTTCAGTAGGATTTAGACTCTGGTAAACATCACATAGCTATGGAAAATGGTCATTTATATATGATATACCCATTAAACATTGTAATGCAAATCTATCTGTTTTTGTTTGCTCAATGTTTCATCGCAATTCACCGCATCAACTGCTCCTTGATTTGATCTCCAGACACCTGCCGAAGCACTGGCTGCAAGATTCATGGCTGGGGATTTTGCGCATGGGCATATGATCCACGCGTGTTTATGTCATATATATATATGTATATATTAATATATTAATCTATATATATGTGTACTTCATATATGTAAATGTAAATGTATATGTTTATGTAAATGTGTATATGTCGATATATGTATATATGAAAATATGAATATATGTATATATGTAAATATGTATATATGTATAAATGTATATATGTATAAATGTATGGGGCAATAGTTTCGAATCAGGATGCGCAAGAAGACGGCCAGGGTGCCCATGTCCCT
This sequence comes from Cladocopium goreaui, assembly GCA_947184155.2. Lineage (NCBI taxonomy): Eukaryota > Dinophyceae > Suessiales > Symbiodiniaceae > Cladocopium > Cladocopium goreaui. The sequence continues at coordinate 161,675 of CAMXCT020001035.1, forward strand.
TGTTGTCACCACTAAGCTCGAGACATCACCTCATTGAAGTTCAGTACCACAACCGTGGTACACCTTGAGTAAGGTGGTGTCGTTGGCGCTTTGGAGCAAATGCGCCGCGCGCAGGGAGTTGCAGCTCTGGGTATAGTACTCGGCTCCACCGACCTCCTCATGCTTGAGTTTGTGGTGTCGGATTTCGTGCGTAGCCCTGCATGCTGCGGCTGTCTGCCTGCACACAAAATCCATGAGCTGATTGGTGAGCTGGTTCGCATGGTGCCCTGTGTATTGTCTCGCTTTGGAAATGAAATTCAGAGGCACCAACATGCTGGTATGCCCCATATTGACCATCGGCATGGCTGGGATAAGCAAAATCTCTCCAAGTTCTTGATCTGACGGCAGTGCACTAGGAATGCCTGAGCTTGCGCGGCAGACACTGAGGTTAGCAGCAGAATACCATTATATATATATATGTACACATACATGTATGAGTCACGTATTTTCAATGCGACTAATAGTGTGATCCATCATAGGCCAAGCCTGTCATGCACATCAATCGATCCATCGACCTTTAGAGGGACACATATTTCAGTGATGCTTAAATGAAACAACTGTGGGATATGACATATCTACACGAGTATTAAACATCAATAGATTGGCAGGTTTTAATACTACCAGTGATGTTTAACCATCAATATTAACTCAACTTGATGGTTGATTATTAAACATCAATAGATATTAATATCAAGGATTTGTGGTTTTAAAAACTACCATCAGCACTACTCTGATTGGAGAAGGTTTTGCCAGGTCAGAGTCCCAAAGGGTGAATTCTTGGCTTTGAAATAAAAGATATGAACAACCGCCAAGCAAAAGGAATGGCGTATCGTTATGAAAATTGTTTGGTTTACCAGTTTACCACATTGTTCATCAACCAAACATAATTTCTGGATGATATCTTCATTTTCTTGATGTTTCAATCACCATTCAAACACGTTATCAACTGTTTGACTTCCACAAAGGCAAACCCGGAACTTTCTGGATTCCCTGGATCAGTGTTCCCAAAACTAGGATTATTTATGTTTAGTTTGTAGTTGTGAATCAGGTCCCCAAAGATTTCTCGGATTCTCCCATAGACCCAGTTTATTTCCCCCAATCTGTGATAGTCAAACCCTCAACAATCAACAAGAAATGATTAATTAGGGGAATCCCAATCAACAACGATCCCTATCAACCAACAGATATCCTATCAATCAATGGGGCCCCCCCTTTCCATCTGTCAATTCCGTGGAACTTCCTCGCCTGGTGTCGCAGCTGCTGCGTCATCTGTGCTCCACAGAGCTCCCCCAACAGCGCCAAGGCAGAACCCTGGAGCGCGCAAGGGCTGGAGCACCGGGGGGTGCTCAACAAACCATGAAACATCCGAAACATCCGAAACACAAAAAAAATGGTGATTTGATATGATTTTAAAATGATTTCTGGGAATTTATACCGTTTTTTTGGCCACAAGGAACTTAAATATGTCCTTTTGAAATGAATACTTTTAGGGTTCCTAAGACCACCTCTCGACTCATAGTGGGGGGCCGACACCCAAGGAATCAGATAAAGAAATCAAGGTTTCTCACTTTCGAAAATTGGAAGATCAGAAATACGACTTCGTTTCGACCCAGTTTTGTTTGTTTTTTGTTGATTGATCCTGATTCTCCTGGTTGAAGCAGATTATTTTCTGATCATTTTTTTTCGCAAACGCTGTGCAGTTCAAGTTGAACTACACGTCTGCAGCAGCATTCCGTCAGCACTTGGAGATAAATGAAAACAAAGAGCGAAATCATGCTTCAAACGGAGACACTGGGCTTCAGCAAATGCTGCTAACTTGCACCTTACTATACACCAGGCCCAGTGGAATAGGCAAGGTGAAGCAAAAAAATAGAGTGCGTGAAATAAAGAGAGGAGTCCAACTTGAAGGAGAACAGTCCCGTGACGCACAGCAGGGTTCGTGACCACTAGTCTCGCCTTGGAGAGTAGTAAGTAGGCATTCAGTAGTGGAAGAAATTCTGTTGACCGTGGCCTCCCGGCACGCCTCTGGCGGCCCCTGCGAGCTTTAGCTGGTCCTTGATGGAGTTTACTGGTCAAGTAAGGAGGACCGTAGTTGGCCCTGACATTCATGGTGAATAAAAACGTTCCGGCAAGAAAGGAGAAGGCGTGGTAGGAGATGATGTGCAAGACTCCCCCCCGTAGTCTTGAGCATGGAGTCGAATGTGCACAGGAACAAAGTCTTGAAGTAGGCACTGAAGAAGAAGTAAGTCGCCAGAAAACTTGGATGAAATCTTCGAAGTGGAACGGGTCGGTCAAAAGCTGTCTAGGAAGGAGAAAGTGGATCCTGCACTGGCGCCGTCAGTACAGCATAACCAGGGTGAATAATGTATCGTTCGAGCAAAACCAAGGAGCAGAAGAGGAAGGAGATGAAATGCAATACTTCCCCCATAGTCTCGAGTTTGGAGATGGATGTGGAAGTAAGAAGAATCTTGAAAAAGAGAATGTTGTAGTTGGAAAACTTGGCGGGAAACACGGCAGGAGCAAAAAGTGTAGAAAAATCCGGAAACGATGTAGACAAAGTAGATGACCTCGAAGTACTGGCTCCGATGTCGCAGTGGTGCCCCATGTTTTGCTCATTTTTGGCAAGGTAAAGAATCCCTTGTGCCTGCCGCGCCACGCAAAACGACATCTGAACGTCCAGAAGTGCTCGGAACCCCTCAGTTTTTCCCATTTTTGACTTCGAAACGTGCTTCGCGCCACAACAGCGTGCACTTTCTCGACATCTCAACTTCCAAAAGTGGTCGGAACATGGTGTGTTTTGTACACTTTGACTTGGAAATGTGCTTCGCACCACAGCGGCGTGCAATTTTTCATCTCTCATCTGGCCAGATGGCTCCGCACCCGCCGCTTTAGCGAGCCTACTTTTCGACCCTCCGGAGCCACAAATCATTGGAAAAACACAGTGTTTCGCGACTTTCCTGCCTTTTCGCGTGCCTGGATCTTCTTTCTTCTGACTCCTTCTCTGCGCTGATCTTCTCTCTTCTTCTCTTCGCTTCTCTTCTATTCTCTTTGCTGACTCTTCCCACCGTGGATTCCCACCTCTGCTTTTCATCTGTCCATACTGTCGGAATTTTGACTTCTAAACTTCCTTCGATCAATAGATATACATGATCTTACTTTAACCAAAGATATTGTCAAGGATATTACCCAAATACCCATAGTCTACCGTATGTATTCAAATAGACTAATATTAAGTAATTTCAACTGATCAACATATATAGATGATCCATACATAGATTATACTTGTTAACTGATATAAAACAACCAAATATTGATGTCCCATTCTCCACCCCTCGCGCCTGCGCGGCTTGGCCTTGGGCGTGCCGAAGCCGAGCCGAATAAACTTAGAAGTGGCTGTGTTTGAAAGTTGGGTATAGCCCCAAGAAGTCGTATAGTTAAATTATGTTAAATGAAAAACGATGGTAAAATAATGGTAAAAACCAAATAGTAAAAAACAAGTTGTAAAATGATAGTAACACCATATAGTTAAGTTGGGATATACCATATCACTTCATGGGGGTCATGATCTGTTTTCGGTGCCCGATTATTTTGATTACTGCTGGGGATGACAACCATGGGGGGAGCAGCAGCCAATCCCAAAAGGTTTACCCTCTGGTAATTTAACATAACTATGGAAAATCACCATTTTTCATGGGAAAATTCACTATTTCTATGGTGATTTCCATAGTTATGTAACAAATTACCAGAGGGTATCATTAAACTCGGTTTTTTTCGATGACCCGTTGCAATTTTTGGAGGGGGGGCGCATCATCAGAAACCAGTCCAGTCACTGTCATCCTGACGCCGCAAGGCACGCCACAGCCTGGGGAAACCATGCGGTTGGAAGGGATCCACAATGGTAGGACGACCGACCAACTCAAACTATAATTTGGTTAGGAAGCTCTAAGTAGCACCAAACAGCTCCCCATTGAATAGGGAATATATTTGGAATATGGATACCCATAGCTCCTTAGATCCTTCCTAACCCACTGGATAGCAAATAGGGTTTCAACTTATCTCAACCAAAGAACATGAGAATGTACTTACCGAAGATGATGATATGGAGATTCAGTCGGCAACGTGCTTCTCACATCTGATCACTGAGTTGCCTGAAAACAAAGCATCACACCAAACTATCGCTTTGACCAAGGGCAAGTCGCAACGACATCGCAGTTTTTTGACAACATTTGAGCTGGGATTTCTACCAACTATCAGGATAGAAACAACAACATATCTACTGCAGCGAATCTACTGTCAGGTCTTGCGTACAGGAGGGAACGGCAGACTCAACTTGCCGCACGTGCATGAAGCTTCCCAAACATGCTGTGAAATGGGATGCAAACGGCATATTATTTCGGAGTTGTTCCCCGGAAAGTTTCACCAGCAATTCCATCATTCCATTGGTATACCCCATCTATTCCACTATCAGATTTGGAATTTTCTTTTGGCCCAGATTTGAACTGAAGCAATCACAAGATTGTTACCAAAAGTCTGCTGTTTCATGAAGCAAACCGCAGCAAACTCGTGCCATAGTCTGCTTACTGCATCCCTATGATTTCCAGATGGCCCGAAGCTATAAATCGGTTCCTACGCAAACCTCCCATTGATGGGTACGGTAGCTGTAACCCCACCTATATCTGAGAGTTCGGATAAGACGCATCAACTTGCGGCAACTCATCAGCAAGTCACACTTTTGTACTACCCCTTCACAGATGGCAACATTCTTACACATCCTGTACAGAGCTAACACCCCGTATTTTGTTTTTGAAGCGATTGTTTTTGATGGTTGAACTTCCATCCCATCATTGCAAATTACCAACTCCAAGCCCGGTTTTAAGTTTCTTTGCTTTGGTTTTCCCATATTTACCAGTAGTACCGCACAAGGCGGTGGCGGAAGTTTCAAAAATAGGAAACCTATAGGAGAGGTTGGTTGTTGTGACTCACGGATGGCAGAGCGAATCCACTGATGGACTGAAAGGTGATTGATCTCTCTCACTCTTTCTCTCTCTTTTGCTCTCTTTCTCTCTCTCTCTCTCTTTCTCTCTCTTTCTCTGATTTTCTA
>CAMXCT020001035.1:174314-231200 GCA_947184155.2 Cladocopium goreaui
GACATTGATCTAAGATTTCAGGTGCGATATTTTCACTTCTGAAAGCCCCAAATATTGGAGGCCCATCTTTACCAAGTACAATCCACCGCTCACGCGGAGATTCCGTGCCGTCAGGTCAGTGGCAGCTCCTGCTGTACTCGCAGATGCTGTGAGGCTTCCTTGCTGGGACCGGGAGATGTCAACATGGCTGGGAAAGTCTCCGTCATGACGTCATGATTGGGGTTTTCAATGGAAACCAGCAAAGGTAGACCAAAGGCGTTTTCCCCATCTCGCCTGGTTGGATCTTTGCTTCCCACATGGGGCTGTGAGCATCCAAACATGGGAAATCCACCCTTGCTGCATTGACATGTTCCCATGGACATATCGGGTCCAGGTCCAGGTCCCTAAAAATCATCTTCCAGTCCACCAGCTTCAAAAACATTTGTTGCGCCTCCAACAAGCTGTTCAACAGATCCACCAAGCGTCGACGAGCCTGGAGCCTGGGATGAGTCATGGTCAAAACACTGCATTTCTTACTGGTTACATCTGGTTACGCAAAAATCTTCCACTCAGCGTGTCATCTTATGAGTAACATTCTGATTTCTTGACACATCCACATGTTTTTCCCATGTTTTTGGCTGCAACATCAGCAGTTTCCCGATGTTGAGAAAACGGAAGATCGCCTATTTGCAAATGTTCCCATGGCTGCAACATCATCATTTTCCCATCATTTTCCCATGAGTTGCCCATGAATGTTGCGCCCCTATCCCCACTGCAACGCCGAGGGCCCGACACGTGAAAGGCCAATGTCGCGGAGGCACCTGGCGGTCTGCTGATTTCACCAGGCAGTGAGCAGCTGGCAATCAGAAATCATCGAGATACGGATTTACCAAACAAAAAACGAAGTAAAGCACCGGTTACATATGTTACATCTTCATTTTGTAGCTTAGATATTTTTTTTTAAATATCCGATTGGAGTACCATTTTTGGAAAGCCTCACATCACCCTGGCGTTCTCTGGCCAGGCACTGTCATAAAGCTTGGGCCCAGGTGATGTGGCTGCAGCACACAGCAAGGCGCCTCAGGGTGGCTCTGCTTGGGGTTGGTATCCCCCAAATGGGGAAAAAGATATAGTCAATGATGACCATTGGTAACTCATATTGATATATAGTGATATTATCATACTTATCTGATCTTATCTGAATCATTATTGGTAAGTTTCCATGAAATGATTAACAACTAACCATTGCTAATCATCCAGTCGATCCAGCATGACATTGAGATTCACCTGGCTCAAGTCTTCAGAGATTCGGGGTATCAAACCACAGCAGGGGTCCAGCGAAAGGACCAGAAAACTCGGGTCATGGTCCAGCTCTTGGCTTCAGCTGTGGTGAACCCAATGGTAAAGCATCTCCACTGAAAACTATGAATCATCCCACCCATACCCAAATCAACCCCAATTGTTCTGGTTGATGATAATGAGCCCAGAGTTGTCCCAGCATCCCATCTATCCCATGAAAAAATGGGGGGGTTAACCCTAGAATGAGAGTACCCCAACCAATCGCTGGATGGTTTTTGTTAGGGAAAATCCCATCAATGGATGAGAACTGGGGGTAGCCCTATTTCTGGACACCTCCATATATCACCATAATCAGTATAGTTGAAACTGGCCATAAATATAAATATCACTATCCCATATCCAATTGTATCCAATTATATCCAATTATATCCAATTACCCCATATCAATCCCCTATCAATCCCGTAGTTTATATCCAATGGGCTGAAAACGCTCCACATTTTCACCGTCTGTTCCTCGCCTGCAAGGCTGGGCAGCAGCCGATCCGCCAGGCCGGACGACGGGCACGGGCGATCCGTGCGATCAGCGCGATCCGTGCGATCTGCGCCGTCGTCCAGGGCACAGCTATGGAGGGAACAGAGGGAGATGATGAGATCTGCGAGCCTTGGCTGATGGCTGATGGGGCTGGGCCAGATCTACAGGTCTGATGTTGATTGAATGGAATTAGATTAGATGTTTCATTCACGGATTTTAAAAAAGGGAGAAAACATGTAATTAGTTTATGGATTTTGATTGATATTCATCACAATTGCAAGTCTAGAAGCATATATTACATGGTAGTATTAGACGCAACGCCCACCATTTGCCCCACAGTTTACATGGGGTAGGATGGGGTGGGGTGGAATGGAGTGGGGTGGGGATGTTAACGTTCTCTCGGCCACATTCCCTCGACCTTGCACAAGATGTTGCTGCTACGCCACATGGGGTGGGGATGTTAACGTTCCTTCGACCACGTTCCCTCGACCTTGCACAAGATGTTGATGCTGCACTCACATGGGGTGGGGTGGGGTGGGGTGGGGATGCTGACGTTCCTTCGACCACGTTCCCTCGACCTTGCGCAAGATGTTGATGCATGTTGATGCTACGCTCACATGGGGTGGGGTAGCCCGACTTTGCACAAGACTTTGATGCTGCATCAGTGCGGTGGGGTGGGATGGGGCGATGATAACGCTCATTCGACCTTGCGCAAGACTTTGATGCTGCGCCCAAGATGATCTAATTATCATGGTTTAAGGTGGGGTGGGGTGGGTGCATTTTGCAGCAATTTGCTAGGATTCTGGTAGAGCCGTTCGGTCGCTCTAACAAGATTGCTGGAACTGTGCATTTTGCAACGGTTTGTTAGGATTCTGTTTGAACTGTTAGTGCAACCCAAAAGTGCTGGAACGGTGTATTTTGAACCAATTTTCAAGGATTCTGTTAGAAGAAAAGAAGACGATGATCATACCGATGATGATGATGATGATGGTGGTGGTGGTGGTGGTGGTGCTGATGATGATGATGATGTTGATGATAATGATGATAATGATCCCGTCGAACTCTTCCAGAAGCGGGGTAAATGGTGGGAGTTGATCGTAATATTACTTAGCATTACTTAGCTACATATGGAATATAACTTTGCAACAATCTGGGGTTGTTCGGAAAAGGTTGCTGGTTCAGTCTGGTTGATCATCGGAACGGCTGTGTGATGATTAAAACAAGTAGAAATATCAAGCGCCAACAAAACACCATATTGGAGTTTCAACACATAAGAGATATGATATCATATCACTATCATATGAGAACTAAATGGTGATATGATATCCCCATATGATTTAGGGATGATATCATATTGGAGTTTGTTTGAATAGGCATATGATATCATCCCTAAATCTGGTGAATGATTCATTTTCCCCTTGAACATGGCTTTTTTTGGGGGTCCACTCACAAACGCTGAAAAACCTCACGAAGTCTGTCTAAAAGCACCGTTGGATACAATTTGGGGATGAAAACCAGTCGGGTAGCCTCTAGTTAACATATGTTAACATGACTATAGATATCGCCCAAAATCACGATTGTTTTTACTCATTTTTTAAACAGGTACAGTAAATCAACCAAAAAATAGGCCATCTAAGTACCCAATTTGCTTTTTGGATCTGGAACATCAGAAGCTAGCTATCATAATTAAATCCATTAAAATCCCATGAATCTCCGTTTAAATCCCATTAAATCCTCTTGAACTCCCATTAAACTCCGATGAAAATCCCCTTGGTCTTCCCACGTTTGGCGGCCCAGCTCGTGCTCGGAGGCGGCGGCAGAGGAGGATACACCTACAGGTGCTTAGAGGATCCCACGGATAACGGTTGGTGGGGGTATAAGCCACTCATGGTGATAAGCTATTGATAAACCCATATATATAATATAGATATATACATATATAAATACATAATATAATATATATATATGATTATCCTATATAGTAAGCTACTTATGTCCACTAATGGTTTTATTGGTGACATCACCAGGTGATAAGCCACTGATTTCTACCCAAATCTCTGCCTGGCGCCATCATGTCCTCCAGCATCCTCGGACCACAGAACCGGGGAACATGTGAAAAATACCAGCCATTAAAAAAACCATGAATCAATAGATGATGAGTATATTATAGTCAATGGCTAGTATAGTCAATGTACCATGATTAGTATATTCTGAAAGTATATTCTTAGTCAACCGTAGTACATATCAATTATATATATATCTAATATATATATAGAGTTTGATTTCAATGGAGGACAATGATGATCAATCAACCATTAACTCAGCAGATGGAGTTCGTAGCCTTCAGACGAACCCAAAGAAACACGCGGGAGTTGATCTGGCAGAAGCAGGCTTCAAGCATCAACATGGGATTCCCAATTGAACATGTGGAACCCCAAAGCAGCTTTGAGAGATCATTCAGAAATAAATCCATAAACCTATCATGGTCAACCCTCAAGACAGCCTGACAAATACAGCAAATAGATCCCAAAAGTGATGATTTGCGTTTCAAATCAGCAAATAACTCGACCTTTGTCCATTTATGGAGGGATCCCCTCCCGTCGCAACTTCCGCTCGGTGACCCATGTTGACGTTTGTGAAATCTGTACAATGAAGCCATTGGAAACTGGTTCTCCATAGTTGTTCCCTCACTGAATTATCACATCATCTTTACCCACGCAATCAAAAAATACTCAATTTCTGTTGATGAAAGCCATATTCATCCCCAAATTTATCCACATTTTCATGGCTTTTTCTGTGGTTCATTGCTCAAACTCCACACGGATCTCGGCATCCCAACTCCCCGAAGGAACTCAGGGCCAACATTAGGGACTGGTGCAACCTTCGGATCCCCCTTTGGCAAAAAAACAAGCCGTTTTCCACAGATGCCCATGGCAATTTATACTGGTTGGTGGTATACCTACCCCTCTGAAAAATATGAGTTCGTCCATGGGAAGGACTATCCCATATATGATGGAAAAAAACATGCTTGAAACCAACAACCAGATACATTTATATGCGCGCAAAAGAGGTGCTGCCAGGGGTGTATAGCTGACCAAGATCTGTGTTGAAAATGACTTGAGTATTACCACCATTGAAAAAAAATCAAACATTGAAATGACAAAGAATCGGTTTTCTAGAGAAAGCACGCATGACCCTGACCCAGCCGCTGAAATAGGCAACCCAAATTCAATTCATACCAACATTTATCTGAAACAAACCGGCCATAAAACACGGATGGGCTATGACCATGGCGAATTACAGATACCCTGCAAACATGTAATGTTAGGCTTAGGCATATGTTTTGCAAAAGCTTGAGTTGTACAATCAATTAACCATCGAGTCGGATTCTCCAGTGACCTAAAAACCAAGCCTGGTTTAGTTTAAGGAATTATATTGAATGTCATGAAAGGAAACTATGGTGTTTTTTTTACCGTTTCCGAGCAGAACAACATGAAAAAAAGACCTGACCGGGTCAAAGCTGTAGAATTCCCATCATCCCAGCGCTGAGTTCTCAACGGGGCCATGTTGGAAAAATCTGCCTGGCGGAGCTGCTGGCACGTCTCGGCAGGTTTTGGGCCGATGGTGATCTGATTTCACTTTGATGGCCACCAAACATGACAGGTTGAGGCCACTAGAACATGAGCTATTTTTCGGCTATAGTCACTATAGTCTTCATCAAAGTGACACAATATGACACCCACTATCTTTGGGGAAAACACTTTTTTTTTTTTACAAAGGTGATTTCCCCGTTTTTTGTTTATCCCGTTGGGTTATCCGTGCCGTTTATTCCACATCAATGGGAGTGGGTCAAAACATGAAATCTCAGCAGCTACCCTACAAGAGGTGCTGATGTAACATGATATAAGCAACAATAATCTTGGAAGTTGAGAAGTTGAGTCCAGATGATGAAGCCCATGTTTTTTTTAATGGTTTCCATTTGAGAGGCATTTTTTTGCTTGCGGCTTCCCCTTATCAGTCAGGGTTTCTTCTTGCCTCATGCTGCAGATATCACCAGGCAGGGCCACGCAAATCATGCGCCGGCGTATGAGGATGGAATTTTGCGCCACGTTTCATGTTACCCTCTGGTAAACGTTTACAGTTCGCTATTGAAAATGGCCCAGTCGAATTAGTGGATTTTACCCATTAATAGCATGGTGGTTTTCCAGTTCTTTATGTTAGATTACCAGAGGGTATTTCTTGGAGGCCAAACAGATCCATTCCATCCTGGTGAAGATTGGACCTGGATCTGTTTGGTGGAACCTATCACTGCTTCCAGGTCCAAAAACTGGGTCCAAGATCCTCGGGGTTTCCAACTCTGGATCCAAACCCAGCGAAATATGCTGGTTTAATGGTTTTAAAGTGGTTTATAGTGGTTGAATGGTGGTTAATAGTGGTTTATAGTGGTTGATAATGGATATCTGGTTGGTGGTTTTTCGCCTACCCCTCTGAAAAATGATGGACTTAAAGTCAGTTGGGATGATGACATTCCATTCCCAACTTTTTGTGGAAAGTCATCAAATTCCATGGTTCCAAACCACCCACCAGCCTTCCAGAGTCCGAACCTACTGACCTACTCGGACCTAGCGGCCACCGAAAAAATGCCCCGCCTGAAAGGCCGTCAGGATACCTGGCTTGAAACACTGGCGTCTTGGGGATGATGGGCCAAGAAAAATGGTTTTCATGACCACTTTTACCATTTATAATGATACAATGATATGTACAATTAATCAATTATTACATATCTATCTCTGTGGCTGGCAATCATTTATCAATCAATTGGCTGCTCGAGCAACTGTCAACATTCCACCCTCGGTGGTTCTTCTGGAGTCGCCGAAATGAATTGCAACCACAAGCTGGCCGGGCCCTGGGGATCTTTGACAATACTGAGGTCAAATCTAATGAGTCCACACCGAGTTTTTTCGTGGATCTGAACCCATAACCATCAAAATCGCTGTCTAACGCAGCAGTTGGTCCTACCCCTCTGATGATTCATCAATCGATTTTAATAAGGAAACGAGTGGATCCAAAGGCAACCCTGTGGTGAAAGAAGTACGATTTGTAGGACAAATCTTACATTGATAGATGATTTCTCTACATTTTCCCAATAAAAGCATCAGATTTCCCAAGGCTTCACATTTCCAGAGGGGGTCAAGTTTGGTGTTTTCAATCATCCGGCAACCATTTCCGTGAGGTCAACAACCTGCCTTGCTGGAATTTCCCCGATTTTCGTCCAACGTTATTGATAGATCGAATCGATAGTAGATTTGACCCGATCCGAGCCGACATTTTTTTTGCCAATGACCAACATGATATCGATTCATTTTACCACCATTTTATCGACAACTTCCGCCATCAATCAAAATCCATGATTTTATGCAAGGTCGAGTTTGCAGATCCCAGTATTTCCATCAACATCTTTCCATGTTTTTATGGTTACTTATGCACAATGCCCAACTAACTTTTTCGAATCAACGATTGGTACGGCCTGAGTCCAGGTTGCAGCACGTTTCCAGAGCCTGGGAAAGTGCGGATCCCGGATAAATTCTGTGATTTTGATAGGGTGAAAATGAAAAACACTGTGAATTTCATCAGATTGATGATAAATCTAACTGTGACCCACTTTGAGTTGATAAATTCCATCAGTTGATCAATAGCTGTGATTTTGATAAATATTGAGCCAGCTTTATTTATGCCGGAAAGCCTCAGCTTGAGAGTGTTACTTTTTTTTTTGGCACACGTTGTGGCAATGAATCCCCAGAAACCAGGAAATTTGACGATATCGTTTGATGTTTTTTTTTAAAGGGTTTCTTAAGTGGACAATCCTGAATCATCCTAAAAGATACGAGTAATCGATACATTATCCCATCGTCTTCTTCGAAATCAAGGAAATCATTGTGATTTCAATAAACAGTTCATATTTCCAAAAAAAATGGAATAAAAACAGGATAAAGATAGTCACAATCATAGATTATAGAACTATAATGGACTATAATCCCATATTTTTATACAGTTTTGATGCTCAAAGCCACTTATTTAACAGTTAAATCACTATTCCCCGCCGCTGGGAGTCCCCAGCACAGGCTGCCAGCAACGCATCATCCCATGCGCTGCGGCGCACTGCCTGCGGATGAAGCTGAGAATCTTCATGGCGAAGTCTTAGTAAACGTTTACATAGCTATCAAAATCACCATTTTTTAATAGGTAAATCAACTATAAATGGGCATGTGCAATAGCTATGTTAAATTACCAGAGGGTAAATCTCCATCAAAATATCAAGCACATCACACCCACAAAATCCATCACTTGGTTTCAACAGAAGCCAATTGGAGCCAATTGGAGCATCTTAGCTATTCCTGTAGGCCGAATAGTCATTTGGCTGGCTTATCCATTTATCACTAATTTATCACCATAAATATAGCCAAACAAAAAGTACAATTACGCATCCATCTAAGTTTTACCATTTTACAATCCAACATATGTCCAAAGTATATATATATATTTCCCCATTGATTGTAGATATCCTATATACATACAATCCAACATATATATATCCCCATTGGTTGATAGCAACATGAAACAACGCATATCCAACGTATATATCCATTGATTGAACTCCCTGCTGGATCATCATCGGCAGTTTCCCAGATGGGTATCCCCCCATCTGACGTCTCTCCAAATCCAGCGGTTCATCTAAGCAACTGCCATTTCTATGGTGGTGAAACAATGCCATGTGAACACCATCCCCAAGTCATCACCATGTTTATAGGTGGTATAAACTTCAACCATTCCCAGTCATGGGTGGTAAACATGGCATTGTTTAGCCCACATTCGTCTATTTTCAGAGACACCGGGATATCATACCCATCACCTCCATGAGCAAGCTCTGCAACTTCTGCAAGGCCTCCGGCGATAAAACCTGCATCAGGTAGATGAACATCTATTGCGGCTAGGAAAACCATTGAACACCATCTATAAATGGAGGTTTAATTAAATGGGACAAATCAGTGTCACCAAATTTTCCACGAGGATTTTCCATGGTGAGGGTAGCACTGGCGACTCGATCCTGTTTTGATGGGGGAACCATTTGACATTTTGACTCCGCTTTCTGCAAAAATCGCTGGTGCCAAGTTGAAGGTTCCATCGTTTTTTTTCTGGAAAAAGTGACGTCACATGAGGGGATGGGTTACAAGCTATTGTCAATCATCCATGAATATTATGGTCTATTTTCTCATCACCTGGTATTCATCATCCATAATTATTAGTATATGGTGATTATTGATGGTTTCTTGTTTTACCCACATAAAATTACCATATCACTGGGGGAATCACCATCCATTAACCAGCCTCCACGTCAGGTGGGTGGGCAGCCGCACACCAGGATTTCAAATTCTGCAGGATGGTGGCCTGATGATGATAGCGTTTTGATCGGATAAAATTGGGATTCATGTGGGCAAAACAATAAACCACCTATTTGGAAACGGTAACCATGCCACCTATAAAAATGGTGATGACTTGGGGATGGTTCATGGAATTGTTTTACCCACATCATTCTTCATTGTCAGCTGTGTGCACTTGAAGGTTCTGTAGAGTTGTGATGCCTCCCATACTGCGATGTTGCTGGATGTTGGTGAATGTTTGTCAAGTAATGTTGGTTAATGTTGCTTAATGTTGGTTAATAGGTGGTATAAACCATTTCCAGTCATGGGTGGTAAACATGGCATTGCTTTACCCACATTAAATCCTCTAAACTCAGTAAACTAAGATGTGGAGTTTCTCCACCGTTTGTACATGGATTTCCATAGCGAGGATACCAAGGACTCCCCAAATCCAATGCATTGGTTGCCGCAGTGGCTATCACCAAGTCACTCATGGGATAGCTTTTCACCGCAACTATATATGTATATAATTATATATCTATATCTATACCCATATATATATATATGTATTTATTTATATATCTATTTATGTATTTATGTATTTATGAATTTATTTATTTATTTGTATGAATATGGATTGCAGCAAACTCAGTAAACTAGTTATGATTCGCTACCTCGGATGCACCAGATTCCACGCTTTTGGGCCCTTTGCCTGGCACGTGCTGTTCAGCACGACCTGGCCACGTTGGATTTCCGGTAGGTCTTGAGCAGATATGATGTAATCTATATCTATCTATCTATCTATCTATCTATATGATATCATATTATGTACATATACATCATATATACATCATATATAACATTGATAGAGATTCTATTTGTGAACAGCTGAAAACTCTGACTTCGATTAAATCAGTGGATCGCAAGCATCATATCCAGCGTTAACAAAAAACGAACTGGACAGATCCACCATGCTATCAATGGGTAAATCCACGATTTCAAACGGGCCATTTTCAATAGCTATCCCTGTTAGTCATTGACAGAGGGTACGTGATAACAATCCGAACACATCCCAAATTTCATACCCTCCGATCAACGCTTTGAGCCTCCAGGTCGGCCAGCGTTGCAACCTCCAAGGTTTAGTACCGGACTGGAACTAACCGAACATCACCAATCTGTAGCCACACTTTGATTGGTGTCAAAGTAACCAGAAGTGCAAACATATGGGAGATACAATGGAGATACAATGGGAGGTATCACCAGATTTGAAGTCAAGATTTTTCAAACATCCATACTCTGCTTAACTCGGATTTCGGACTGGCATATCCGACTCATTTGGTTCATGTGGAATAATATTGGAAACCATGGTGTTTCCCGTCAATTCCTCTAGATTGTCCCTTCAGTTCCTTCGTCCAATTCTAAGACTCCTGTAGGACCTAAGACCCATCAGTTTTGACTTCAAATTTTCTCAGTTCCGGACTGCAACATCATCCTGAAAACGTCCGCACGATTCAGGATGTCACTGGGGGATACCGGGGTCATTTTAGGCATCTCGGGTCAATCAGCAAACAAAATAATACAGGGGTGGGTCAACAAACATGATTTTCCAATGTGGGGGTATGAGCGTCGACATGGGTGTGAAACATCACTCAGCGGCGAACGTTCAAGAAGTGCACCAACAGTCGCTGGTCAAGCCCAAATTCACAATGGCCCACTTTGGAAACCCCATGGTTTGTCTTGATTTTCCCTCTCACAAGGGTCCCAAACATGGGTTTATCGGTTCATTTTCGGACACAGCCATTGGATTGCAGACCCAAGCCTGGACGACCATGTTTGAAATGGGTGTGGGAAAACCAAGGCATCAAATCGTGAGAAACCTTGGGTTTTCACATTTTCAGGGCCCATGCCAAACCCATTTTTTTCGGTACCCGATCCATTGCCATTATTGGGTAAGATCCCAACTCCAAATTGCAGCTTTATGGCGTACACTTATCACATTGGCCATCCCCTTAAGCGCGTGATATCTCTATACAATGGTTTAGTTCAATCAGCATTTTTGTTCCCCATGATGTTCACAGAATCCACATGGTCATGAACCAGTCAAACCTGTAGCCTCATAAAACTAGCTTAAGAAATCCCTATAGTAATCACCAAATAGATGGAAAAGTAAATCACCATCAGATTAGTAGGGATTTACTTTTCCATCTATTTGGGGATGACTATATGGAAGTAATCCATCGTAACCCTATATCCCAACCCAACCGGTGCCTGTAGCATCTCCATGTCGGGCTCGCCGGGGAAATTCAGCGGGTGAGCCATGACTCCACTGCGATGGGGTGCAAAAAGGGGTGCCATCGCAACTGACGGACGGTTTCTTCTGCTCAAAATACATCACTTAGAGGGCCAAAAAATATGGTAAATTCATCTAAAGCCCATCAAGAAACCAGGTGTATGACTAGAATCCATCCAGGATGTCATCAGGGTTTGTGTAAAAATTGGGGTACCATTCATAGACAACACCTATATTTCGGATCTGGAAGGTGGTTGGAACATCACCGGTGGTTCCATCTTTGGCAGTTCCTTTCCAAGCGGGAATTAAATCCCATGTTTGAATGGAATCAATAGTTACTAAACGCAATTAAAATCCACTAAACACCATTAAAATCCACTAAACATCAATATGTATATACATAAATATATATATATATATATACATATGCAAATAATTTCACATGTATATATATATATATGTATGTATGTATGTATGTATGTATGTATGTATGTATATATGTATATATGTATACATGTATATGTACTTATACGCAATTATATGCATGGATACATATCTATTACATGCACATGGAATTTCTGTTCAATACTGGACAGTCGCAAACCTATTTCTGTTGCCTAGGTCCTGTCATAAAAATTCCATTAGCCATTAGCACATCCAAGATCAATTCAGAACTGCTTAATTTGAAGTATCCTCAACTATAATTTTTAAGGTCTGGGTTTGTCCAGTATTTCTTTTAATAAACGTACCAAAGGGCCATTGTTGGGGGGTAGATGCCATTTTCAAACACACCCATTACTACTAGCTGTGCTCCCATGTGCCCCAAACTCATTGTTTTATCATCAAATTCCCCAGTAAAATTTGAGAACTGGATTTTTTTTTTTTACCTGCTTTCAGACACACCCAAAAATGGTATAACCTGGAACTCTGCATCGCATTGAATCTCCAAATCTTGGTGGTGCCCCGGTAGGTGACACATATGTTTTTTTTTTTAACTGGATCCCCAGTTTATCATATTTCATATGGATTTCATACGAAATGGCACTCTTTTTATATCCGTGATGATTTTGTGTAGCTCCATTTTAAGAAACCTCCGATTAATCACAACTGAGCTGCTTAACCAGGTTCTCTGGTGATCATGGTTGCGAAATTCTGCACCACCGAAAGGGTGGTTGAAACCTCAAAATAATGGGATAAACCATCTGTAGAATCTATCAACTGGTGCAGGATTTCGCAACCATCCACTAAGTCTCATAGCCATTAAGTACCATTAAATCCCATTTAATCCCATTGAAATCCCATATAAATCGACATCTAATGGCCATTTCCGACGGTTTTTTGCGGCCGCTCTTCACGCCGCTTCGGGCTCCGCGGTGTCGTTCTCCGGCTCCAGCGCTTGCCGGTGCCGGTCGATGGCTTCGAAGGCACCCACGGCTGCTTGGAACCTGAGGTCATTTTTTCATCATTGGATACTGGTGCTAAACGCAGGGAATTTTCGGGAATGCTCCATAATCACTAGTAATAATCATCCCAGCAACCCCCAGCAACCCATCCATTCCCTACGTTTAGCACCAGTAAGTCATTGGAAATGGGCAATGCATAGGTGATTAAACTAACCCTGATGAAAAATGAAGTTATACAATAACATTGGAATATGTAGAGCATAGTAGAAAATTGGATATTGAACCCAACAAAGGTGGATAACACAAGTGGCAGATGATATGGCAGGGGTTCATAAATTGTGGTTGGCTTGGCACAGCCTTTCATGACACAAAAGCTTCACATGGACTAAGCGCGATTGCCAACTTGCTGGCAGGTTGTGCTGCTGGCACATGTGATTCCGGCTTCCGGAGTTGCTTGGTGTTAGTTGCTGCCATATATCTCTTGAAATGACCATGTTTATTGAGGGCGGGATTCCCATATTGGACTATGTCAGAATCCCCATGAAACCAGGTAGCCTAAGCCTATTGGCCATGAATATCCCATTATGGTTGGTTTAATCTCATCTTTTGGTGGTAAGTCCCCATCAAAACCACTGGGCGCTATATGTGTAAATATTATAACCACATCATAGTGCAAACGGTATGTACATTTTGTATGCATCTCTACATGTATTGTAACATGTAGACATTCAACATCATTATAATCTACTAGGTGTTACATGGAGGTTTCCGTTTCCTAAAATAAGGGGGGGTATCCCAAATCATCCAATTTATGGGCCATTCTAGTACTGAAACCCAGGGGTTTTGGGGGTCCACCATTTGGTTGACCCAACTGGGTCCCCCAACTGGGCCGTCCACTCCGCTGCAGCCTCCTCGTCAAGGCCTGCGACATGGGCTTTTTATGGAAAACCGGCCGGATTGGATGAAGAAAAACGAAGATTTAACGAAGAAACCTAGGGCTTTCAGATGGTTTAACTTGGACCATTGAGAAAATGCCTATTCGATAGGTCAGTGTTGTCTTGTATGAATGACGAACCAACATGAGATAATCTTTTTGCAGGAGGTATAGCTTGGCTATGCCACATCTTTCGAACGGGAGACTCTTGGACTATTTCCGGCACGAAAGAGTCATTCACCCAGTTTCAATATGTCATCTTTACAAACACTGGCTATACAAACAAATGTTCGTATCAGAATTCCATGTCAGCAGCCCGAGAACCAATGCAAAAAAAAAGTACTTGGAGAGATGCATCTGAAATCATTTGTTCCAAGGTGGTAGCAGCAACCAATCCAGGCTGAATAGAATAGTAGGATCACACACTATTTTGACTCATTTAGCTCTTCTTGGTAAATTGAACTGCCCTGTTTTGATTCAAAGAGTTCCACGGAACTGATTTCAGTGCATTTCCGAGTCTTTGAAGTTTGAGAACTGTGGGATGGGCATGGCTACGTCTTGCCATTGGTGGAGCTAGTGCTGACTCAGGTGGCCTTCGGGCTGCTTGTCCGGATGGCACTTGAGGCACTTCCGACGCCATGCCTGGCGTCTGGAGGCGGATGGCGGCGTCTGGATGGTGGGATCCATGGTGGGATCCATGGGTTTAGCCATGGGTTTTATATGATTTGAATATGCTTGTCTCATAGTTTGTTGTTATTTTTATGGTCATGGTCTAGATTTGTACATAGCCCAAAACCACTGAGTTCTCCATTAGAAGTGACCAAACCAATTTTGGAAGACTTTGGGGTCACCCATTTTTTTTTTAGTCACGATTTCAGAATCCAAACCCAAATCTTTTACCACATGAATTGACTATTGGTCAAATCCATTACATATTTAGATGTGAACCCTGGAATAATTGGGACCTGATTGGGATGCCACGATTGCGCCGCGATTGAAACCCCTTATCAGCACTGTGCTATCACAAAATCGGACCCCCAGTAAACCTAAAGGGTTACGAATCCTCCGCGAATCACTGGAGATAATCCACTGATTCCTATGAACTATACTCTTTGTCCCCGTTAGAATTGTCCCCATGCATTGCTGCTTTTAAAGCCCCCATAGCCCCCCTTGACCATGGTCAGCTGCCATCTTTCGCGCCTTCCGAAGCTCATTGAAGTGCTCCCCGCTGTCGCGAAAGGCGGGCAGCCACTCCAGAGGCGCCTCGCGCGGAGGATCTCATTTCAGCACACAACCGACTAAAGTCGATTACAGGTCGATTGACGCTTTCTGATTGAGTTTTTCAACCCGGCCCAATCATGTTTTGGAACTCACTGACCCACTGAGGCTGCAGTTCAAATGAAAGTATGACTCATGTGGATCCGACATGGGTTTCGGGCCAATCGGGAAATTGGTATAAGCCGGGTAATCATTTAGGATTGACTTGAATCCGTCTAGATATATGGTAGATTTTGTCCAACAAAAAATGTAAAGTGGACTGCTATATGACAATCCTGTTGACTGCGTTTGTCTGCTGGCTCATCAGATTTGTCTACTTGAGGTGTAGTACTGCTGACCTTGTATGCAAGGCACTTGGTATGCTTTAAGGCAAAATTAGGTATACCCATTATAGGACCGGATAACCCCACATGTTACCAACTTCTCTAGACTTAGACTGAGCATAGAAAAGCAAGAAGGGAAGAGGAAGTATAAGAGTGATGGAGGGGTGATGGTGGGTGAGTTTGTGTGTGTATGTATGTGCATGTACAGGTGAGTGAGTGAGAGTGTGAGTGAGTGATGTGAGTGTGGTGTGTGTGAGTGAGGGATGTGAGAGTGAGTGAAGTGAGTGAAGTGAGTGAAGTGAGTGAAGTGAGTGAAGTGAGTGAAGTGAGTGAAGTGAGTGAAGTGAGTGAAGTGAGTGAAGTGAGTGAAGTGAGTGAGGTGAGTGAGGTGAGGTGAGGTGAGGTGCGGTGAGGTGAGGTGAGGTGAGGTGAGGTGCGGTGAGGTGAGGTGAGGTGAGGTGAGTGAGGTGAGTGAGGTGAGTGAGGTGAGTGAGTTGAGTGAGTTGAGTGAGTTGAGTGAGTTGAGTGAGTTGAGTGAGTTGAGTGAGTTGAGTGAGTTGAGTGAGTTGAGTGAGTTGAGTGAGTTGAGTGAGTTGAGTGAGTTGAGTGAGTTGAGTGAGTTGAGTTGAGTGAGTTGAGTGAGTGAGTGAGTGAGTGAGTGAGGGAGCGGGCGAGCGAGCGAGCGAGCGAGCGAGGGAGGGAGGGAGGGAGTGAGTGAGGGAGCGAGCGAGCGAGCGAGCGAGGGAGGGAGGGAGTGAGTGAGTGTGAGTGCGTGCGTGAGTGCGTGCGTGCGTGAGTGAGTGAATGAGTGAGGGAGTGAATGAGTGAGTGAGTGAGTGAGTGAGTGCGTGGTTGTGGTTCTTGAAGTGGCATAGACCAGCATCATGACCTCAGGAGACGCAGCATGCAAAAACATGCCATGATAAACTCACAGGCAATCAATCTGAATGAGCTGAGTTGATAAATCGCGATGCCTTGCTTCGGAACAGCCAAGTTGCCCCAAGCACGCGGAGCTAGGAAAATCAGCAACACGCTTCAAGACCAGTCTCTGACTGACTGCTGCGGAGCAAACGACAGCTCAAATCTCTTCGTCGCATTGGGTGGCTGCGACCTCGGATGATGCCGGGTAAAGTGTTCATCCAAACTGTGGAGCTACGTGCCTCTTCCGGCATGCTGTATTCGTGACGGTGTCCTTAGCGGCTGCATCCACGGGGACCTGCCACATGTCTGTTCTAATTGACACGTACAACTTTGAAAAGAACTTAAGCACACTGAGATCCCAGCTCGTGCAATAGCTCTGATGACAACCCAGACGCACATGGGCCATCCCACTGAATCATCACTGTAGATCATCAATGTAGGTGAGTTCGGACAGGTGCATGTCAATCAAAAGTTTCAAAACATTAGTAGATGCTATTGGGACTGGGACGGCGCTACTCCATGAGTATCGAATGGCGACTGCAAAAGCGGCGGAGCCCAAGGGACACCAGAGGGACGGCAGAGGGACGCCAGGGCGTACATCCGACCCCTTGGCAGTGCACATTGTCCCACGTCTGCCACGCAAAGTGAGGTGAGTGAGTGAGGTGAGGTGAGGTGAGGTGAGGTGAGGTGAGGTGAGGTGAGGTGAGGTGAGGTGAGGTGAGTGAGTGAGTGAGTGAGGTGAGTGAGGTGAGTGAGTGAGGTAGGTGAGTGAGTGAGTGAGTGAGTCAGGTGAGTGAGTGAGTGAGTAAGTGATTGAGTGAGTGAGTGAGTGAGTGAGTCAGGTGAGTGAGTGAGTGAGTGAGTAAGTGAGTGAGTTGAGTGAGTTGAGTGAGTGAGTGAGTGAGTGAGTGAGGGAGTGAGGACGCGGAGGAGGACGGAGCGGATACAGAACTAAAAACAAAAACCCCACACGTCAATGTGGGGAACAACATTGTTTGGCATGGTACTGAAAGTTGCATCTGTTTTTGGTAGGATCTCCAATGTGACCTATACCGTATACCGTTTTTGTTGATCTTCCCAGCAACTGCCCACAAGGCAGCTGAGTGCCCAACAATGACGATCCGTGATTCCCTTTCTCCGTGAAAATGACTTAATGATAACACTGCTGTATACCACTGCTGTATGGCATTTTAATTGGTTAATGGATGTTAATGGTATGTATTCGCATTTAGCCATTGATGTAAAAGTAGTGTAAAGGATCTAGCTAAATCTTCATCGGCACCACTTTAGCATGGATCTCTCTTGACAAATCTATGTAATTCAAAAAGACCTGCCAGAGTGCTGTGCACATCCCCGGTAGGGTTGCTGATCAAGGAGGCAAGCTTGTCCACCTCGATTCTGCAGCTGCTGTCGTAAAGGTGCTGGGCCAAGAGGCACCACTTTAAAAAAGGCTGCCGACCTTTCAATACGAAACAGCAGCGGCAGCAACAGCAACAGCAACAGCAGCAGCAGCAGCAACAGCAGCAGCAACAGCAACCAACAGCAACAGCAGCGCAGCAGCAGCAGCAGCGGCGGCAGCAGCAGCAGCAGCAGCAGCAGCGGCAACAGCAGCAGCCACAGCCACAGCAACAGCAACAGCAACAGCAGCAGCAGCAACAGCAACAGCAAGAGCAGGAACAGCAGCAGCAACAGCAGCAGCAACAGCAACAGCAACAGCAAGAGCAGGAACAGCAGCAGCAACAGCGACTCATAAGACGCAATGCTGCCAAGAGGCGACAGGGGAACCACAAATTGAGGGGAACCACAAATTGTCGGCTCCGGCTCCGACGGAGAGTCGGGTTCTTGTGCAGCCAAGGGCTTTCGAAACATGTAGAAGGTCTTGCCAAAACCAGCTGGCCACAGGATGCTGTTCTCAGTCTCAGCAGTCTGGTCATGGACTGAAGGTCTCTCTGATGCCATTCCGTCTCCAAAATCACTCTAAAGTTCCTGTTTTTTTTCACTCAAGTACCAATTGGCTGATACCTCCACAATCTCCCCACTTTTCGGAAAGCTGAAATTCATACCATTCTCAAGGTTACATCCCAATAATGACAAGCCACATATCATATTGCTTGTTAATGACCACAATGTTTCATTCCCGATTGTATCCCCAGAAAATGCTTGGTTCTATACCCCATCAAAAATATACCTTACAACTCATGATACATGAAATTCCCATTTGAATGCCAATTTAGTTCGGGGATTTCGCAGCCATGCAAAGGGTAATGGTGGTCAATTTCCCTTGAACATCCCAAACCTCTGATAGTTAGCCCCATATTTGGCGGCTAAATACGCTTACCACCCCAATCTTCCAGAATTCATTGGTTAAATCATGTCAGTTACATATTGTTACCCCCATAGTTTCTGGCTGAATATCCCAATGTTTCCAGGATTCAGAATGTTAAATCATGGTTAAATCATCTTCAATCCCCATACCTCTGGTAATTTTCGCTATTGAAAATTGCCATTTATAGTTGATTTACCCAATAAAAAAAAAGATTTTCCATAGCTATGTAAACTGGTTGGTGGTTTCAACCCCTCTGAAAAATATGAAAGTCAGTTGGGATTATGAATTCCCAACTGAATGGAAAAATATCATGTCCCAAACCACCAACCAGCAAACGTTTACTAGACGGTACCCAGATAATCTGATAGAAATATCTGATCATAACTATGAAAATCATAAATTTGTTGGTGGTAAATCAACTATTTCTATGGGCATTTTCTGGTGATTTTTTCCACCCCAAAAACCAAGAAATTCGGCCTCCAAGACGTGAAAGGCTTCTTCGAGGGACAACTCCCGCGCTGCTTTGTGCAGCTTGGCACGTCGCGCTTCCGCGTCTTTGAAGAGCCGGGCCGTCTGCGGGCGAGAGCTGGGTGGTGGCAGCTCAAATTTGAGGTATACGTGTAAAATATATATATATATATATGTTGGATATGTATATATATATATTTTCTATAAATTTATATTGGATATATATATAGCTATATGTATATTTATTTATATTCATTAGTTGTGAGATGTAAAGCATAGATACTCAAAACGGTTCACTCTATCCAGGCTCACATCCGCATGGCTTTTTCTTCCCAAACTCTTCGTGCGGTCTCAACCTGCTCCTCGCAGGATAGTGCTTTGGAACGCTGTGCAGGTAGTCTCCTGCACAGCAGCACTGGTTGGATCCCTACACCCTGTTCCGCACTCCTGTAAACTCAGGAGGCTACACAGGTTGAATCTCTCCCGCCCAGTGCTACAGTCGTGGAACTCCACGTAGAGATCAGCATCCTCAATGATGTGATCCCCTACAAGGGAGGATACTCCACCGGAGTCCTACCTCATAGGGAGGGAAGGGAGGGAAAAGAAAGAACGATGAAGCCAGTTTGGCTCAGACTTGAGCCAAAATGGATTCATCAGCTTACATACTCACCCTAATGATAATGCACACCCAGTGCCTGCCAAACACGATGCATACATACA
This sequence comes from Cladocopium goreaui, assembly GCA_947184155.2. Taxonomy (NCBI): domain Eukaryota; class Dinophyceae; order Suessiales; family Symbiodiniaceae; genus Cladocopium; species Cladocopium goreaui. The sequence continues at coordinate 194,206 of CAMXCT020001035.1, forward strand.
TTAGTTGTGAGATTTGAAGCATAGATACTCAAAACGGTTCACTCTATCCAGGCTCACATCCGCATGGCTTTTTCTTCCCAAACTCTTCGTGCGGTCTCAACCTGCTCCTCGCAGGATAGTGCTTTGGAACGCTGTGCAGGTAGTCTCCTGCACAGCAGCACTGGTTGGATCCCTACACCCTGTTCCGCACTCCTGTAAACTCAGGAGGCTACACAGGTTGAATCTCTCCCAATGCACTTCTATCCCAAAGCACTCAGAGAAACTCCACAACCCGGAGAAACGCGGGAAGTGGTAGAGACCAAATCTCGAAGGGGAAAAATGCAAAATGCGTGGTGAACCCATGGCGTTTGTGCCATGTCGCCTGAAGGCCTTCACGGCTGATCTCATCTGACCAGTTGGCCTTACTAGGGATCCACTCCCAGAAAAACCAAGGTTTAAGACCAAAAAGGATAATGTGAATCAACCGAGACATATGCTCTAAATCTGCATTGTCAGAACGACCTCGAATCAAAGCCATAAGCGCTGCTGTGTTGTCGATGAACCAGAGACCTCGTCTGCCTCGAAACCTGGACGGCCGCGAAAACAAAGCATAGAGAACCTGCAGCAGCTCTAACTGGGCAATCTTCTTGTCACCAGGCTCCCATAGGCTGTACACCAATGGAGGAATGAGAGAAACAAATGCCTCTCGATGTTGCCGGTGATCGTCATGCCAAACCACCAAGAAGCCCCCTGTACCCTGACCTGGGCTCTCCAACGCAGCATCAGATGCGGCAAGGAAGCGGAGCCCTGCATGTGGCCAGATCTCGATGTGTCGAGAGGGACGGGTGGTGATGACAGTGCGCAAAAGGTCGAAGCATTGGCGCAACTCCTCAGTCAACTCTGCGGAGCGCTCCTGCTGTCTGCGCTTGATGGGGGCCAGGCCACCACAGCCAATGCGCCCCCACACGCCAAGCTCAAAGAAGTTGGCGATACCGTAGAGCTTGGCAGCCACCCCTGGTTGCAGTTTACCGGAATCCTCGGCGGTCTGCATGAGGTGAAGCAACTTGGTCTCAATGCGCTCACGGGCCCAAAACTGAACCAGACCCTTCAAATGAACTTGACTGAAATCATGATCAAGGCCCAGGAAGGTGCCGGTACTTTGCATCTTCTGACATTTCTCCTCTGAAAAGGGGGTACCCAAAAGGGTGTTGAGGGTCTGCATAGCCCTTTGACCTGATCCTCTGCAAGATTTGCGGTCTGTCACGTGAGCATCGTCAAAATACAAACTCGTCAAACAAAAGGCAAATCGACGTGATAAAGCCTCCACAAAACGACTGTATCGATTGAAAGATGTGACCGCAAGAGGAAGACCAAAAAGCAAACCAGTGTAAATCATAAAAGCCGGTTGTTGCCATTCATGATGGAAGAAGGCCACAATGCAGCACAAAGCCTCATCCCAACTCATAGGGCAAAAACGATAGGCATCTGGCCAATCCTCACCACCTGACTCCCATTCTTCCGCCTCCCAGTTGGGTGGAATTCCAAAGGCATAGGCATACTGCAGGTGTTGAGCCGGCCGCAGCGCTGAGCAAAGGGTGAGCTTGTTCGCATCACTGGATCGCTCAGATTGCAAGCCAACATAGGCGTCGTCGATCACTCTTTGATTCCCAGATGATTGTGTGATGACGCATCGAGGGATTAACCGATAGGGTTCCGTACCCATACAACGCTGCAGCTCCTCTGCAGTCATGGGCAAACCACAAAATCCCTTCTCGGCATCTTTGAGGCTTTGCTGCAGCAAAAACTCATCATCAGCGCCTGGCTTGAGCCGAGCCAAAATGGTGTTGTTGTGGCTCTGCCAGTCCTGGAGTACATCATCCCGTGTCAGACGGGTGGCAACTTGTTCTGGAAAAATTCCATATGGCGGCGCGTATCCCACTGCTGGAAGCCCCATACACAGGCCTGCTGGCAGTGTCACATCGCCCCAATTGGCCACAAGAAGGAGAATTGCTGTGAAACCGACATCTCGTTGCAATGTTGCTGTCCGGATGACCTCAGTCTGTTTACCTCTCAAGTGGGCCGTGATCGTGCTCCACCGCCGCTTCATCTCTGATAAGATGCCCATGGAGCGCTCTCGCAACCTACGCAGGTCAACTCCTGGCAGGCTGGAGAAAGATGCGGCAAACCTCAAGTCATCGTCCAAAATGGGAAGCCCCTCAGTAGGCAAAGGTTGCATGCTGAGCTGAAGGGCGTTCTCGAAGTGCTGGTCTGGCTGAAGGTGGAAGGGCAGAAGAGGGGCTAACGCCGCTCTGTGGTTGATGGCTCCCACCTGCTGACCTTCTGCTGTCCTCATCTTCTGCCGCACCGAAGGGGCTGCCAAAACGGGGTTGCAGCTGCCCTCCATGTCCAGCCCCTGCTGGTGGCGCCATCGCACATACAGGTCGAGTGGGTGTTGGTTCACCAAGTCCTCCACGAAGGGGATGGCAACTCCTTCAAACCATTCTCCTGGGTAAAGCTTCTTAAAAGCTAACGCCAAGGACTCTTGCAGAATGTAGAATGGCCCAAAAGGGATGCCTGTAGCCTGCGCGACACTCGACAAGAGGACACTTCGGGTAACTCCCTTGTGACTCCTGCCATGCTGTCCTTGGACCACTTGTGGGGCCCCTCGATGGCCCTGCGAACTCAAGCGATCAAAAATCAACCCGGCGAGGAGGTCGGCCTCGCAAGTTTGGGCTGCTGGGCAATCACAGACCAGAGTGTCTCCCTGATGTATTGGACATAGTAGGGGACCCAGTCTTGAGGGGTGCAGTTCACTCCCACCTGCCATGGAGACTTCCACTTGGTGGTCGGTAGGCGGTGAGTATGACTTCCCAACCCCACATACACATGACGGGGGGGGAGTGCACCCTGTTGCAATACATCCTCGACACATGCTCTTGTGGGCACTCTAGCTGCTTCAGCTGTGTCCAAGGGCCTCAACCCCAGGCTGATGGCTAGTGGAGTCATAGCCCACTCGCGAAGTGCTCTGGGATCGAGGTCAAGCCAATGGTCCCGATGGCCAGTGCAGCTCGGTGATGGGGACCTCGGCACATAGAGCTTGGCGTGGCCAACACGCACTGCCCACCACGATGCTGCCGTGGCGATGGCAAAACATAGCTCTGCTGTATACTCGGACTCCTCAGCTGAAGGGAAATGGCGCTTACCATCCTGCACCCAAGGTTCCCATTCCTGTGGGTCATGAAAATGGTTGCAGTCAGCTCTGGGCCATTGGGCGATCTCCGCAATGTTGTGGCGCAGCCGCTGCAGCTTCGCTCTGGCACCTCCAAAACAGCAAGCTGAATACCGCTGATCTGACCAGCGACCGCTCTCCCACATCACCACCTCATCTGGCATCCACCAGTGGAGGCTGTTGTATGGGTTCTCGCGGACTGATCCACCACCTCTGTCCACCAGCTGATCGATCTCGGACAACACGAAGCTAGCAGCCGCATTGTCCTGCTCCACCCGTACCAACTGAGACCCTGTCAACTCAGGGAGACCCAGCGGGTGTTTCTCTGATCGCAACGGCCGGGGTGGTGGGCGCCCATCACCAAAGTCGCGCGGAATCTCCCTTGCTCTGCTTTTGGTGGAGCAGTCCAAAGCTGCTGCAATGAAGCACACTGACTGTAACTGCTCATGCAATGATTGCTGCTTGAGGCCATTGGATAGGTCATGGCTACTGTCCCGCATCCAATCCACTGAAATGGTCTCCCAACCGCAAAAGATGAAGGCTTTGGACAAAGGTGTATTAGGCCCCGCATAAAGGTCCGCCATCCGTGGCAGCTGACAGTTGACTCTGTCTACGGGTCTTGCCTCATCCTGCCCAGCAGAAGTGCCCGCCTCTCCCGCTGGGCCCCGTCATGGTGAAATCTTCGCCCGACATTGGAGGGCTCCATGCCCCGGCATACCACAAATGCGTTCACCGCGGACCACGATACCACACTTGTGATGACCTTGGGGGCAAGAGCTTTTGGGGTTCTTGCATTGTCCATGTTGGAAGGCTTGACAAATCTTGGAGCCATCTCGCATCACCTTGGCCACCTTCTTGCCACTCACCGGCTTGCCCAATGCAAACTGGGATGGTGGCTGAACTGCTGCCGCAGGCGCTGCTGTGGGCTTGCTCGCCTCTGCCTTGGGTGCTCCGGGCACCGCATGTGGTACCCAATGGGCATCTCGTGCCACACAGGTCTCCTTGATGACCTCCCCCAAGGACTTGGATGATTCCCGAAATTTGGCAACCCAATCGGAGCGATCCTCAAGGTTACGAGCTTCTAGCCAGGCTAGCCTCTGTGACAACGGCAGCGTACTCGACTGGCGCTTTGCTCTGTAGAAATATTGCATGACTACATCCAGCGGCACCTCCACGAAGGTGGTCGAGTCGGCGCCAAGGGTCTTCTCCGCAGAAGCATCTTTAACACTAGCCCTGGGGGTCACTCCCGCCATGGCATAGGCAACAAGCAACGTGAGGAGGCGGTCCAGATAGTTCTCCCAGTCATGAGGGATCCTGTCCTCGTCCTCAGCCTCCTCGGTGTAGAGCCCTTCTGCCAGCTTGCGCTTCTTCTGAGTTGTGTGGAGCTGATACTGCAAGGTGCGAACCTTCCACAAGTTGTACACGCACAACATCCTCTTGGACAGCTCCCTGCTGATCCTAGAGAGTGTGGCATCAGCTGGATGGATCTCTGGTGGGAATCTCATCCGATACCTAACCCAGAAGTTGGATTTGACATCACGCAACTCCGTGTCAGCCAACATCGTATCAAGATCGCTGATACTGATCTTGGACCTATCCTGGTCCTGGTTCTTGTAGTACAAGGTAACTGCAGTCCAAGCTCTGCGCAGCCTGGATCCTTGGATCAACCTCTCATCGCCGAGTTGCAACTTGGCCAAGAACGTGTCGACTTTCGACTCATCCTCAAAGAGGAACCGAAACTCCTCGAGGTTCTGAATCTTGGTGGCCAACAACGCCTTGGTCACAACGGGGTCCAACGAAAAATTCAGCCCTAGAGACTCCATGGTTTCCTGAATGGTGGTACTCTCCACCGGAACCAATCGAACACTAGTCATTTTCTCAAGGTAACTCCTTGTATGACTTGAACATTCAAAGCTGCTCACCCCCAAACATGCCTCCCGCATGCTGCACATCACCTGCCATCCAGGGACAGAAGGAGGTGACAGGGGGGGGTAAGACAAGAACTCCCCTGTTCCTCAGGGGTAAGACAGACTGCAATCCTAGTCCATATCCCCGGTGCACATCATGTAGCTTGTCCTCACAGATACCTGTGTAAGCCACCTCATGACATACCGGTAAGACTAACTAGCACAGCCTGTCATGACTTCATCCTCCCGGATGTTGATAGGGCTATTTTCCACGCAGAAGTCAAACTCTCAAATGGTTCAGATGCATGTTGGCCTACGGGCAAGCTATGGACCACGTTGATCAGCTTACCAAAATCGGCCCTGTGCTTCTCTTATTCAAATGAATTCCGGTGCGCCACTCCTGACAAGGTCAGCGTGGATGCCAGCTCGCTGCTGCTCGCACCAAACAACCGTCACAAAAAGCGCGGCCCCAAGCCATAGCCTCCCTCATGTCCTGCGTCGTCATCGGTTTCACCAAGCGGATTGCACGCTCGGCTGATTGCTTGTGGGAGCAGAGGGTCTGGCCGTTGTTGAGCTCCAGGTGGACCTTGGAACGAAGCGTCGCAATGTAGCCGCAGGGCTCTGGGAACGGGTTCCTGAGGGAGCTGGTCCTGATAGTCGTGTCTACCCACGACCTCATACCCTCTTCATGGATGATCCCCGGAATGTCCAATGAGCGCCTGCAGCTCTTGACATAGGCCACTGCAACATCCCAGCTCTCCTGGGCTAGCAGCGCCCGGAACACACAGCCCCCAACACCTGCTCGGTGGCGCCCTGATAGGCAGTGGATCAGGGCTGACTCGCCTGCATACATTGTATTGCGCAGCAGGGGCCAGACTTCTTCAAAGTCACTGTTCCTTGAACCACCATGGGCCACACACAGGTGTTTCAAGAGGGCATCTGTGAGCACCACTCCTCCTCTGGATGATGGGGCTTCGGCCACGCACGCAATCTGAAGGGTAACTCCCTTTGGAAAGCGATGTGCCGTGTTCCTGGTTGGGATTCCACTCAGCCACAGCTTGCCCCCTGCCCTATTTTGGTAAATAAGGCTCGGGCTCTCCGCTGTCTTGCCATGGATTGTCGCCAACCTGTCGAACTTCTGGTCGGGCCCTCGGGTATCCAGTGCCTCTGGAATCGGAAGGTCCTCCTCCTCGACTTCGACTTCTTCTTCTTCCGAACTGGTAACCAGGGCCGGCAATGGCGCTGGAGGTGGAGCTGGGGCTGCTTTGGCCTTCTTCTCTGGCGGTGCCTTAGGCGGCGGCCCTTGTGGCTCGGTAAGGTCCAGACGTGCCGTTCTGCAAGAAGCCATAGAGGTCCAAAGCATCCGGTGGGAACAGGCGATCCTTCTGCTCCATGTAGGCCCGCAACTCAGCCCAGGACTTCAGGGCATTCACCACCGTTGCTCCTTCAGCCTCTGTCACCTTCCGCTTGGACAGAGTGTCCAGAGCGTCTTGCCACTGGGCATACCTCTCAGGGGTCAACTCCCCTTGAGGACGCATCACCTTGGCTTGAGAAAAGGCCTTCCTCAATGCCGCAGCTCGCAGCAGCACATGGCTCTGGTTGGTCTGGACCTGGCCGGACTCGGAGAGCTTGGACCATCTTGCTCTTCTTCATCATGGACGCCTTGGGCGTTGGCCATGTTGCTGGCCAGTCTCTGGAGCCCGAGCTTTCAGCCACTGCAGCAGCTTGAGGGATGAGGTCAGCTTCGACGGACTTGGAGCGCGCTTGCAACCACGCATCTGCCACATGGTGTCCTCCATGTGCCACTGCGCTGTCATAGGATGCGAACGCATATGCGAAGTCGGTCTCATCATGTAGGCCCCATTGAGATCGCCATTGTTCGACACGGGTGGCTGCCACCCTCTCCATTGCCGTCTCTGCACAAGGTGGAGCCTCACCAGCAGCCTGCACCGCATAGGCTCCTGGGTGGTACGCCATGGCGACCCCTGACACCACCGCAGCCAAGGTTTGGAGCGTACGTGCTGGGCCTGAAACTGCAGACCAAACCTCAGTATCATCAGGTAACAAACACACATCACTAGGCCGCAGCTGCTGCAGATGGGTCTCGATGCAAGACGGGGTGACATTGGGAGGGTGGACAGGTGCTGCACACTGAGGAAAAACAGCGCTCACAGAGCTCAGGTGTCGGCAGTCCACAAGCCTTGCAAGGTGGCAAGGGTTCCTCCCCAGCCTCCATGGCACCGAGCCAACCCCATAAAGACCGAACTGCCCTGGCCCGTGGTGCTTTCCACGCAACCAGGTCAGCCGGGATGGGCACCATGGATGGGTCTCTCCATCCTCGACGTGGGGACTGCCAGGTCCTCCAAGCGGCCCACAATTCGGTGAGGTCAACCATACTCTCGGCATTGTGCTCGATGAAGGCGACCAAACCAAAGATGTTGTCCGGCGCAAAATCCCGTGCCGTCCAATGAGTCCGCAGCGGTTCGATGAGTAGCAAATCCAGCTTCGCCTCGCCCAGGCGATCATAGTAGGATTGCCACGCAAGCCGCGGGTCACTCCCGGGCAGAGCCAAGACAGCTGAGCTGTTCCATGTGCCAATCCAAGGGAACTTGAATCCTCCCTGATATTCATTGCACCTCCTACAGTTCTCTTCCATACAAGGTGATCTTCTGAATGGGGGGAGTCCCTGCACCCCCAACCCAATTGGATGAGGGGGGAAGTGATCAATTTGGCACACAGATGCCCACAACCGGGTGGCCTGGGCCACCAAGCCCTGTTGGAGCAAGCCCTCCACGTGCGTCTTGAACTCGTAGTAGGCAGCAGCATGAAGAAGCTCCGCATCTGTGTGGGCAGCCTCATTCCAACCGGGCCGGACGACGACGGAGGCCCTGGGCATCGGGGGGTGACCTCCCACCTTCGTAACCTCCGTACTCTAGGGTAACGCCCTAGTAGAGGAACGAGAAACCACTGACCCTAGGGTAACTCCCTAGAAGTGGCGTGGGTACCCCAGCAAAAGAAAGAACGATGAAGCCAGTTTGGCTCAGACTTGAGCCAAAATGGATTCATCAGCTTACATACTCAACCTAATGATAATGCACACCCAGTGCCTGCCAAACACGATGCATACATAACATGATATATGAATATGGGGATATAGTGATTGAAACTGACACCCCTCAAATTACCATAACTTACCATAATTCAGGTGGTTGATGGTCTTCAAACACCGTAAGTGTCTGGTAATTTGAATGGTATTTCATGGGGATCTATGTTTTTTCCCGAATGCGTAGCAAGGGTTCCCGTTTCACTCTGGGGGTCTGGGGGTTGAGGGTGTGTTCGCTCGACGTTGCGTTTCTGTTCCGTTCGTGCGATCCCCGTATGGCCGTGCCTATGATAAGTTCTGCAGGAGGGGTCATTTTTGGATGTTTCCAACGTTTCGATGCTTAGTTTCGCGTGGCAGGCGTGGCACTTTGTGACATTCAGACGTGTTTTGTAACGTGTCGAAAGTCGTTTTGTGTGGCAGGCGCAATACTTTTGCGACGTTTTCCGAAGATGCGTGGCAGTTTTCGTGGCAGGCGCAGCACTTTGGAGGCGTCCATCGTCATTTTGCGTGGCAGGCGCAGCACTTTAGACGTGTCGCGTTGCATGTTTTTTGCAAATCGCATTGGCAGGGCTGCGTCATGGCGACAAGGTGCAAATTCCGTGGCAGGCGTGGCATTTTGTGACATGTGCTGAAAATTGACGGAAGCCTCGCACGAAACATCGATTTTGAGGTAGCAAATTTCGAGGTTCCTAAGAAAACTCGTAGGAAAACGTCGATTTTGAGGCTGCAAAGTGTCAAAATGCAAGGAAGTCTCGTACGAAATGCTCGTTTTGATGCTCCCACGTGTCTCGTCTCGAGTCTCTGGTTGTCCCGTGGCTTCGCCGTGTCTATGGGGGAAGCTGCAAAACCCGTCCTTTTGTCATGTTGCCAACTGTGAAAATTGCCGGAAGTGTCGCACGAAATGATCGTTTTGGTGCTCCCACGTGTCTCGTCTCGAGTCTCTGGTTTTCCTGTGGCTTCGCCGTGTCTATGGGGGAAGCTGCAAAACCTCTCTTTTTCGAAGGTTTCCAAGCAGGTTGTCATGTCGTTTTGCGTGGCAGGCGTGGCACTTTGTGACATTCCAATCTCTTTGATAACGTGCCGAAAGTGTCTCTGGTTTTCTAGACAGGTCGCCGTGTCTATAAGGGAAGCTGCAAAACATCTCCTTTTCGAAGGTTTCCAAGCAGGTTGTCATGTCGTTTCGCGTGGCAGGCGTGGCACTTTTTGACATTCCAACTTTACACTCCACACTCTACACTTTACACTCCACACTCTACTCTTTACACTCCACACTCCACATTCTACACTTTACAGTCTACACTTTACACTCTACACTCCACAGTCCACAATCTACACGTTACGCACTCTACACTCCCCACTCCACACTTTACACTCCACACTCCACACTCTACACTTTGCATTTTTCACTCCACACTCCACACTTTACATTTTACACTCCTCACTCCACACTTTGCACTCCACACTCCACACTTTACATCACTTTACTCTCTGCACTCTGCACTTTAAACTCTACACTTTACACTCCACACTTTACACTCTACACTCCACACTTAACAGTTTACACTGTACACTCCTCACTCCACACTTTACACTTCTCACTCCACACTAATCACTCTACTCTCCACACTCCACACTCTACACTCCATACTTTACACTCCACACTTTACACTCCACACTCCACACTTTACACACTCTACACTCACCACTTTACACTGCACACTCCTTACTTTACACTCCACACTCCGCACTCTACACTTTACACTCCTCACTCCACACTTACACTCCACACTTTACACTCTACACTCCACACTTAACAGTTTACACTGCACACTCCTCACTCCACACTTCTCACTCCACACTCCTTACTCTACTCTCCACACTCCACACTCTACACTCCATACTTTACACTCCACACTTACACTCCACACTCCACACTCTAGATTCCCCACTCCACACTTTACACTGCACACTCCTTACTTTAACTCCACACTCCACACTCCACACTTTACACTCCTCACTCCACACTTACACTCCACTCTCCACACTCTACACTCCACACTCCACACTCTACACTTTACACTCTACACTTTACACTCTACACTTTACATTTCACACTCCACACTTTACACTTTACACTCCTCACTCCACACTGCACACTCTATACTTTACACTCCACACTCCACACTCCACACTCTACACTCCACACTCCGCACTCTACACTTTACACTCCACACTTTACACTCCACACTCCACACTTTACATCCCTCACTCCTCTACGCTCTACACTCTACGCTCTACACTCTACACGCTACACACACCACACTCCTCACTCCACACTCCACACTTTACACTCCACACTTTACACTCCACACTCCACACCCTACAGTACACTTTACACTCTACACTTCACACTCTACACTCCACGCTCCACACATTCTATACTTTACACACTCTAAACTCCACACTTTACAGTCTACACTTTACACTCCACACTCTACACTTTACACACTCTACACTCCACACTCCTTACTTTACACTCCACACTCCTTACTTTACACTCCACACTCTACACTTTACACTCCACACTCTACACTTTACATTTTTCACTCCGCACTCCACAAATTGCATTTTACACTCCTCACTCCACACTTTGCACTCTACACTCCACACTTTTCACTTTACACTCTACACTTTACACTCTACACTTTACACTCCACACTTTACACTCTACACTCTACACTCCACACTTAACACTTTACACTGTACACTCCTCACTCCACACTTTACACTCCCCACTCCACACTCCTTACTCTACACTCCACACTCCACACTCTACACTCCACACTTTACACTCCACACTTTACACTCCACACTCCACACTTTCCACTCCACACTCCACACTCTACACTTTCCACTCCACACTGCAGACTGGTAACAAGGGAAATATGTACAAGACTGTTCAAATAAACTATTGCTGGAAAGTGTTCTGCGTGACTGCATATACATGTGTTTCGACATCTGCACCATTAACATACGTGTGAGCATTCGGGTTCGTGGGCTGCATCTTGTCTTTTTTTTTTAAATGGGATTATCATGGAAACTGCCTAACTTGCAGTCTTACCAAACGGTGTTCAAAACCTATGGTAAGTTGTGGGGATATAATGGAATAACCTATTGGAATTTCATGTATTAAATTGTAAATGCATGCCACAATACTGGTGCTAAAGTTATGGTATTTAATGGAAATCCCAAGATTACCAAGATGTTCAAAGCCCCATACAAATAATCTAATCTTTTGATCCTTGATCCATAAGTTATGGTCATTATGGTATTTATATGAGGATCTAATACCCTCTGGTAAACAAACATAGCTATTGAAAATTGCCATGTATAATGGATTTACCAATAAAAAATGGTGATTTTCCATAGTTATGTTAGTTTACCAGAGGGTATTTGGGATTACAATGGAAACTGCCCCTGCCTTACAGTCGTTAAGAGTTACGGATTCCCATAGAGCGCCTGTCCCCTGCAAGGTGACGACCAGCCAAGGCACATCGATGCGGGGCGCGGCTTTGTTGGACAACTTGTCGCCTTCCATGAGATTGTACCTGAGAAATCGGGCTGGCAACCAAGTTTTTCAGAGGAAAATCGCTGAACCAAAGGGATGTTGCCATAGAAAACCTCCATCCTTTCTGTGTTTGCTGATTATGGAGATCCTTTCAATTCGGTATCCAAGTTCAAACCATCGCTGCCGAGATCCCAGGAATTCCAGGCCACGGCTGTTTTCACCAACACTGAAAACCCAAGGAATGGAAAACTTTCCGAGACCAAAAAACATGAAGTGGGTTTTTCATGTTTTTTCCCGAGAGCGCCTGCGAAGGGTTCTTCGTAAAAAAGCAGCCGTTATACTAGATCTTCACTCCTTCACATCTGCTGATCTAGATCTTCACACCTTCACATCTGCTGATCTAGATCTTCACACCCTCACACCTGCTGATCTAGATCTTCACACCCTCACACCTGCAGATCTAGATCTTCACACCTTCACATCTGCAGATCTAGATCTTCACTCCTTCACATCTGCTGATCTAGATCTTCACTCCTTCACATCTGCTGATCTAGATCTTCACTCCTTCACATCTGCGGATCTAGATCTTCACTCCTTCACTGATCTAGACACCCTCACACCTGATCTAGATCTTCACTCCTTCACATCTGCTGATCTAGATCTTCACTCCTTCACATCTGCTGATCTAGATCTTCACTCCTTCACATCTGCAGATCTAGATCTTCACTCCTTCACATCTGCTGATCTAGATCTTCACACCCTCACACCTGCTGATCTAGATCTTCACACCCTCACACCTGCAGATCTAGATCTTCACACCTTCACATCTGCAGATCTAGATCTTCACACCCTCACATCTGCAGATCTAGATCTTCACACCTTCACACCTGCAGATCTAGATCTTCACACCCTCGCACCTGCAGATCTAGATCTTCACACCCTCGCACCTGCAGATCTAGATCTTCACACCTTCACACCTGCAGATCTAGATCTTCATCACACCTGCAGATCTAGATCTTCACACCTTCACACCTGCAGATCTAGATCTTCACACCTTCACATCTGCAGATCTACATCATCACACCTTCACATCTGCAGATCTAGATCTTCACACCCTCACATCTGCAGATCTACATCTTCACACCTTCACATCTGCAGATCTCCTCTCGCTCTTCTTCTATTCTCTCTTAAGGCGGGGGCGGTGCCGCCGGAGCGCCACGAAACGCAACCCTTTCGCACGAAATGGACGTTGGACGTCCAAAACCTAGGTAAAATTGCGATTTTGAAGCGTCCCGCGCAACCCTTTCGCACGAAATGGACGTTGGACGTCAAAAACTGAGGAAAAATTGCAACTTTGAGGTGTCGCGCGCAACCCTTTCGCACGAAATGGACGTTGGACGTCAAAAACTGAGGAAAAATTGCAACTTTGAAGGTCCCGCGCAACCCTTTCGCACGAAATGGACGTTGGACGTCAAAAACTGAGGAAAAATTGCGACTTTGAGGTGTCCGCGCAACCCTTTCGCACGAAATGGAGGTTGGACGTCAAAAACTGAGGAAAAATTGCGACTTTGAGTTGTCAATCGCAACCCTTTCGCACGAAATGGACGTTGGACGTCAAAAACTGAGGAAAAATTGCGATTTTACTTCGTCAATCGTAACCCTTTCGCACGAAATGGACGTTGGACGTCAAAAACTGAGGAAAAATTGCGATTTTACTTGGTCAATCGTAACCCTTTCGCACGAAATGGACGTTGGACGTCAAAAACTGAGGAAAAATTGCGATGGACGCTTTCGTTTCTGTACAAGTGTCTGTGTGTAAAAGCGTCTGTGTGTAAAAGCGTTTGTGTTTGAAAGCGTGTGTGCGTGTGTAAAAAGCATCTGCGTGTAAAAGCGTCCTGTGTAAAAGCGTTTGTGTGTCAACGCGTCTGTGTGTAAAAGCGTTTGTGTGTGAAAGCGTGTGTGCGTGTGTAAAACGTATCTGCGTGTAGAAGCGTCTGTGTGTAAAACCGTCTCTGTGTAAAAGCTTTTGTGTGTAAAAGCGTCTGTGTGTAAAAGCGTCTGTGTGTAAAAGCGTCTGTGTGTAAAAGTGTTTCTGTGTAAAGGAGTTGTAGAGGTTACCAAGTACTTCTTTCCTGGGCTCAGACGTGGACGTAGAGACAAGATGCATTGTGCACAGAGTGAACATCCATATTCTTATATGTACGCTGAATGTTCGTGAAACAAGTGAGGATTGGCAAACGGGTATCTGTAACATTTCTTGCACTTCTCGAGGTTTCTGTAGGGTCAGCCCATGAGATCTCGAGAATTGCAGTGTTTGTTTACGATGCAGTGGATCTATGTGATGTATAGCACGAAAAACATATATGTGTTGTTTTCATTCAAATTATGAGCAGTGGACAAAAAAAATAAATAATTCGGGAATCACTGCACCGTTCAATTTTGTATCTCAAAGGTCTTTGTGTGGAAATGCGTCTGACCTCTCTCTCTCTCTCTCTCTTTATCTCTTCCCCCTCTTTCTCTCTGTGGTTGCAAGACACATGTCATCTGATGCCCTTTACCAAATATTCTCTTCTTGATCAATCTTACTTTTTTACATCATGTCTTTCCATAGCTCATATAAAATTCACCAACTATTCACCGACTATCTTTTACGACTACCATACTCAGAGCTGCTTGAAACACATCTTTTTCGCTCTCGGGCCAACCGTCGTCTAGTTTCAACTGCACTTCACACCAAGGTCTTATCCTTTCAGGAGAAGCAACGTGCTGAACTTTGGTTCCCCCCCAAAAAAGGACCTCAACTTCCTGCCATCACTCACGGCCAAAGACGTCATCTTCAGTGGGTTTGTGTGAAAATAGGCAAACCCCCCATTTTTTTGTGGTTGATTTGATTGGGCATCCACCATGGAATCGTGGAAACCCATCTCATGAATGTCTCAAAATTTGATATGCGAAGTTGCAAACACCAGGCATTTTTGTTGCAAAAAAAGCTCACCGTTTTCATTGTCATCAACAGCAACCTAGCGTCATCTTTGAATCCTCAGCAAAATCATATGATCTCCAATCATCCAATCAATGATCGCTATATCGAAAAGATTATTTCGATAGTCTTATAGAACCCTTTTGATATATGACATATAAAATAATACAATATAATACAACATTATATAATATAATAACATAGACCCGGGCAAGCCGGCGGCGGAAGTTTCCCAAACATAAATGACCTATAGTTCAAAGACAACCTGTCCCGACCTTGTCCTTCCCTCGACACTCCACACCTCACACTGCACACTGCACTCTTCGCACTCCAAACTTCAAACTTCACACTCCACACTTCACAGTCCACACTTCACACTTCACACTTCACAGTCCACACTTCACACTTCACAGTCCACACTTCTCACTTCGCACTTCACACTTCACACTTCACACTCCACATTTCACACTTCTCACTTCTCACTGCTTCCTTCACACTCCAAACTTCACACTTCACACTTCACACTTCTCACTTTGCACTTCACACTCCACACTTCACAGTCCACACTTCACACTTCTCACTTCACACTTCTCACTTCTCACTGCTCCCTTCACACTCCACACTTCACACTTCTCACTTCGCACTTCACACTCCACACTTCACAGTCCACACTTCACACTTCTCACTTCTCACTGCTTCCTTCCCACTCCAAACTTCACACTCCAAACTTCACAATTCTCACTTCGCACTTCACACTCCACACTTCACTCACACTTCACACTTCACAGTCCACACTTCACACTTCTCACTGCTTCCTTCACACTCCCAACCTCACACTTCACACTTCACACTGCGCTCTTCGCACTCCAAACTTAAACTTCACACTCCACACTTCACACTTCCCACTGCTTCCTTCACACTGCACACTTCACACTCCAAACTTCACACTTCTCACTTTGCACTTCACACTCCACACTTCACAGTCCACACTTCACACTTCTCACTTCTCACTGCTTCCTTCCCACTACAAACTTCACACTCCAAACTTCACACTTCACACTTCTCACTTCGCACTTCACACTCCACACTTCACTCACACTTCACACTTCACACTTCACACTTCTCACTTCTCACTGCTTCCTTCACACTCCAAACCTCACACTTCACACTTCACACTTCACACTGCGCTCTTCGCACTCCAAACTTAAACTTCACACTTCACACTTCTCACTTCCCACTGCTTCCTTCACACTGCACACTTCACACTGCACTCTTCACGCCCCACACTTCACACTGCTCTAAACCTAGGTGCAACAAAAAAACACTAGCGCCAAAATGGAGAAAATCTGCTAACAAATCCATTTCGCAGCCTTCATGCAGCCAGTCCAAGACGATGTACGAGATCCAGCTGCAAAAGACATTACGCATGCAGCCACAGCATGAAGCAACCTTGACGCAGCCATTACAATGCGATCTGCAGAGACTGAGCGGCGTCGGAAATTGTAGCTCCACAGCCGGATCTCGACGCCAGAGCAGAAAAAAAGACGATTTTGAAGCACTTTTTAAAAGGATTTTTAGAAGGAAAATCACTAGCGCCAAAATGGAGAAAATCTGCTAACAAATCCATGTCGCAGCCTTCATGCAGCCACTCCAATACGATTTACGAGATCCAGCTGCAAAAGACAAAAGTATTACCAATGCAGCCACAGCACGAAGCAATCTTGACACAGCCATTACAATGCGATCTGCAGAGACAGAGTTGCAAAACACAATAGAACTACGCGCAACGGCGTCGGAAATTGTAGCTCCAAAACCGGATCTCGACGCCAGAGCGAAAAAAAAGACGATTTTGAAGCACTTTTTAAAAGGATTTTTAGAAGGAAAATCATTAGCGCCAAAATGGAGAAAATCTGCTGACAAATCACTGTGGCAGCCTTCATGCAGCCACTCCAATACGATTTACGAAGTCCAGCTGCAAAAGACACTAGTATTACGAATGCAGCCACAGCAGGAAGCAACCTTGACGCAGCCATTGCAATGCGATCTGCAGAGACTGAGTTGCAAAACACAATAGAACTACGCGCAACGGCGTCGGAAATTGTAGCTCCAAAACCGGATCTCGACGCCAGAGCAGAAAAAGTTGATTTTTGAAGCGTTTTTTATAAAGAATTGAAATAGAAAATGAAAGCAGGCAAAATCTGAAAGAATCCAGCTGCAGCAAGTTCACGCAGCCATTACAATGCGATTAGCAACAATCCCTAGCAAAACACAATGGTATTACGTCCTCAGCTCGTCCACCGAAGCATGTGAAACCTTCTAGACATTGCGGGAACGATCCTACAGTTGCAAAGCACAATGGAATTCCATCGCAACTCCTCCACCAGCACCACTTGCAATGCCATTTGCATTGAGGGAACGATCCTAGAGTTGCAAATCACAATGGAATTCCATCAGCAACTCATCCACCAGCACCACTTGCAATCCCATCTACATTGCGGGAACGATCCTACAGTTGCAAATCACAATGGAATTCTGTCGACCGCACATGCACGAAACACAGGTGACACCCCATTTACAATGCGGAACCGATCCGAAAATGATCCGACCATGATCCGAGACCGATCCGACCACACACGAGACCGTCTCGCAACCGTCGCACCGCAGAGGTAGATCATCGAGGTTCGGGGACGGACTTGGTATGGAAAAACATAGGGTTTCGTGCATCTGCTATCTCTCAAAAACGCATTTCGTGCGAGACTTCCTTCAAAACTCCATCGGCAACTCCTCCACCAGCACCACTTGCAATCCCATTTTCAGTGAGGGAACGATCCTAGAGTTGCAAATCACAATGGAATTCCATCGGCAACTCATCCACCAGCACCACTTGCAATCCCATTTACATTGCGGGAACGATCCTACAGTTGCAAATCACAATGGAATTCTGTCGACCACAAATGCACGAAACACAGGTGACACCCCATTTACAATGCGGAACCGATCCGAGCATGATCCGAGACCGATCCGACCATGATCCGACCACACACGAGACCGTCTCGCAACCGCCGCACCGCAGAGGTAGATCATCGAGGTTCGGGGACGGACTTTGTATGGAAAAACATAGGGCTTCGTGCATCTGCTATCTCTCAAAAACGCATTTCGTGCGAGACTTCCTTCAAAACTTCATCGGCAACTCCTCCACCAGCACCACTTGCAATCCCATTTACAGTGAGGGAACAATTTCTTTGCTAACTCTTTCTGTGACTAACTCTTTCCCTCACTAACTCTTTCTTTGACTAACTCTTTCCCTGACTAACTGTTTCTTTGCTAACTCTTTCTTTGACTACCTCATATATCCTGACTAACTCTTTCTTTGACTACCTCATATATCCTGACTAACTCTTTCTTTGACTACCTCATATATCCTGACTAACTCTTTCTTTGACTAACTCTTTCCCTCACTAACTCTTTCTTTGACTAACTCTTTCCCTCACTAACTCTTTCTTTGACTAACTCTTTCTTTCACCTGACTTTCTAATCTTTGCTAACTCTTCTTTGAATAACTCTGACGAACTCTTTCTTTGACTAACTCTTTCCCTGACTAACTCTTTCTTTGCTAACTCTTTAACTGTGACTAACTCTTTCCGACGCTTTCCCTCACAAACTCTTTCTTTGACAACTTTTTTTGCTAACTCTTTCTTTGACTACCTCATCCTGACTAACTCTTTCTTTGACTACTTTTTCCCTGACTAACTGTTTCTTTGACTAACTCTTTCCTTGACTAACTCTTTCTTTGACTACCTCATATTCCTGACTAACTCTTTCTTTGACTAACTTGTTTCTTTGCTAACTCTTTCTTTGACTACCTCATAATATCCTGACTAACTCTTTCTTTGACTAACTCTTTCCCTCACTAACTCTTTCTTTGACTAACTCTTTCCCTCACTAACTCTTTCTTTGACTAACTCTTTCCCTGACTAACTGTTTCTTTGCTAACTCTTTCTTTGACTAATTCTTTCCCTGACGAACTCTTTCTTTGCTTCTTTGCTAACTCTTTCTTTGTGACTAACTGTTTCTTTGCTAACTCTTTCTTTGAACTAACTCTTTCCCTCACTAACTCTTTCTTTGACTAACTCTTTCCCTCACTAACTCTTTCTTTGACTAACTCTTTCCCTGACGAACTCTTTCTTTGCTAACTCTTTCTTTGACTAACTCTTTCCCTGACATTCTAAAAGTCCGTAACACGGAAGTTTCTCCCCCTAAACTTCCTTTGACAATATAATATAGTATAATATAATATAATATAATACAATATAATATAATATAATCTAATCATCCAGGTAGCTTCACCCCGTGGTTCAGAAGCAATCAACGATCAACCATCCATGCAAACCTCTGCAACCCATTTTCACCATCAGCGCACGGGAATTTCACCATGAAACACTGAGCAGTTCCATTAATGTCAACCCTGGATTCATAAAACCCTAGGCTGTTTAATTGGGGGGATAATTTAAGTATCATATTGTAACTATTTGGAGGGAACCTCCACAATTAATACACCATGGTTTATTAATCCGGAGTTGACATTACATCCCAATCAACTATCATATCCATAATTCTGGTTGGTTGAACCCCTTAAATTTCTTCGGTGAATTTACCATGCTAATGGCCGCCAAGGTTGATTTTTCCCAACGGGTCGAATGAAGGGGGGGGCACAAGAACTGCGCGGTTTCCATATCCCTGGCATAGTCCAGCGCCGTAAAGCCCGAGCCATTCATCTGCCAACAGTCCGCGCCCATGTCGATCAGTGTGTGAACAGCCTTGGCTGAATGAAGGGAACTACCCTCTGGTAAACATTTACATAGCTATTGAAAATGGCCGTTTATAGTGGATTTTCCCATTAAAAATGGTGATTTTCCATAGCTATGCTAAATTACCAGACGGTAATTCTGTTTCAACCACAGTTTTTGCTGAACCACCAGGTCTTTCCAGGATCATTTTCAAGCCCAAAGTCGAGAAGTCTTTTCTTTACATTCATCTGACATATTCAAAAAACACATATGTTGTTCGGATTTTCCCAGTAACACTCTTTTAGATCCCGCTCAACCATTCTGGCTGGAAACGTTGCTTTCCTATCACAATTTCCAACAATTTCCAAAAAGCTAATCTTTAAACCCTACCAGTCACCAATTCACCAATTTCGATGAAGAAATGACTTGAACATACCTGTGGAGCATACCACAAGTCCCTCCAACATCCCAAGTGAAAGCAACCCTTTCATAAACCATGATGTTGAAGTGGCAAAGGGTGGTGTAGGGGTCTGTTGGATCTTTTCCAGATCTTAATGATAATTGGCATTCATCTCTCTCCCTCTCTCTGTATAGGTATACATTCATAACTACTATCTTCTGTACCGTGGTGTGGCTAGCGTTATGTTCTGCACGATGTATGAGAAGTACGTGATTGACAGTCCATGAGAATTCACAACTCATCACCTTTTACCATACCCGAGAAATGGATGTCCATGAAAGGGGGCAATCTTGATACTTACTCAAGTCAATGGTAATTTCAGGATCCAATACATGGAGCTGCGTGTTAACGTACCATATTTTGGGCCATATGAATTGTGGGGATATTCCCATAGGCCTTTTTTAAATAGGCCAAACATATATGGAATCGGTAGCGCCGTCCTCAATCGCTTCCTGAAATGACCATTGATCACGCTTGAGAGGGGCTGACCATCTGACATTCATCTACAAATTGTCTACAATTATCTAAGTATGGTTGGTTAAGCCGGTTATACCAGCAGCTAATCCCTATCTATTGGTGGTTCAAGTGGCCACTTTTACTATTGCCAATCCTAGACGCCCTGCTCAAAAACATATTTTGGCGGGTTTGACTGTACTGTATCCCAAATTCTGGCATAGGATTCGAGTAGAATCAACTCTCCATCCAGTCAATTAGTTTCCCCAGATCGTATTTACTATACACCCATATATTGGTGGTAAAAAGTATCCGAAGTCCAAGCCAAAGTCGTGAGCAACGGCCTTGCCAATGGTGAGTTGCATCTGCTCGTCCACCTCACTGCGGCAAAGTTTGACATTTGCCAGGAGGAACCTCAGATCTTGTTGCTTCCATGCCTGCTCGAACTCCTCTGCACTGCTGATGCTATCTGCTGAGAGGGCCAGTGCAGCTTCCTCTGCCACCCATACCTGCAGGGTTCCAGTGATGTCCTTCAAAGACGTTGCAAACCAGATCCGGGCTTCATCTTTGGTCCTGACGGTGTCGCCAGACGGAAGGTCCAATGTCGCGAAGTTGATCTGGTACAAAGCATCTGTCTGTCCTCGTCTGCGGCCCGCTGCTCGCTGCTGCGCCCCGCCGATGGCCATGGAAAGGCGCAAGAGCTTGGGCATTGTTTCCTGTATACTGCACCGTGCACAGATCACGAAGCTACGTGGCACAATGCAATTTGTCAACAAAGGTTGAATAAAATGCAATTTGTAAGAAAAGAGGTCGTCCTACGCACGTGCAAAAGCTAATTACACAATTTCAGCAAAACCCATGTCCTTGACTTTGGCGGGGTAAGTATCCTATTTTCAGACTTAAATTTGCACATTCAACAATGACTTTGGGGGTATAAAATAACCACATTACATCTATTTGGCATTATATATCTCCTTTTCTTGGTGTTAAAAACGTCTTAACCCTCTGAATTTATAGCTAATTTAAGGGTGTCTAGGGGATCCCCAGTCATCATTGTTGTTTCAGTGCTGAGTTATGATCATCTGAATCATCCATGACGCCTGGATGATGCACGGGGTAACCCAAATGACCTTTGGGAAACCTCCCCTCCCCACGCGAAAAAGTCCGCGCTGCCCAGATGTGGCCGCTGTCCGCAGCAGCCATCAGCGGAGTTGTCTGCCAACACATGGCAGAGACATCCGCGGCGGCCTAGCACGCACTGGGCTTCGCTTTTTTTCATGCTTAACCACCACCAACAATGGTTTAGTACGGTTTTATAGGGTTTAATCAGGATAATTAATGGTATAATAGGATATGAAGAGATATTTTATGGTTAGCCTCTGGCAATCCAACATGGCCACATGGAAATCATAAAACAATCCCATTGCCAAGTTCGATTGGGTAAGAATCCATCATCACCTCTCAATATATGTACTTGTTACTGATGGTATGCTTAACTTATCTTTAAATACATCATTAACCTTTAAATACGGATATAACCACGATATTTATCTTACAGTATGTTACAGTATGATCTTTAAATACATGTAAAATCGTGGTCATATCCCATCACTTGTCATTAGACCTTAACAGGAACCGTTAAAAATGTGGGATCAACACCTACGATCCATACATCGAAATACCAAAAAAATGAAGGGATGAACATCCAGAAATCCTAGCAATTTGGGGTTTTCAGAACAGTGTAGGGTGAAGTTTCAGTGGGTCAACCCGAACTCACCAATGTGGTTCATATGTGAGACCCAATGCTCGAGTTCCGGAAGAATCTTGCCTTGTTTACAACTCTGTTCTGAGCTTCGTATGGAACCATTCTGCCGTATGGCATCACATGTTTGGAGCTGACATTGGTTCAAAGTTGTCACACAGCAGCCAGGGAGGGATCATGAACATCGTCGACATGGATGCGTAGGTGATCAGAAACGACTCCACCATGGCATCGCCAAAGGATTGCCTGGCACCTCGTCACAGTAACTTCGTGGAACGAGGCGGCAAATTGCGTGGGAGGATTGACGGCTATCTCCCCATTTCATGGAAGTTAAATCACCATTCTTGAGAGATTTTGGCTCAAACCCATTGACCTGCCATTGGCAAAGGTCAGTTTCCTGGGCGCCCAGTCATTGCCTTCCAATCCAGAGAAGTGGCGTGGCTGCCCGTGCCGACCAAAGGCAGAAACTTCATGTGAGACACGCGCAACAAAGATCTGGGCAAATTCATGATTATTTGGAGGTGCAGTTGGGGGTGTTCCTGGGTATAATCATGGGATATTCACGTTATTAACCTCCAATCAGTTGGGAGAAAAACAACCCATGACGGTGAAATATATCCACTTAGTTCACTGGACTAGCCCTTGGGGTGATCCCCATTCAATATCCAAAATGGGGGATATAATGAAGTCAATGGGCATTAGCTCTGAATAGATTGTTGAGTTGCTGGTTTGCTGGTTTAAGCCTCCAATCTGTTGCTGATGCTTGGTAATACATCTCATCAACATCCATAGGTGGGGTCCCATCAAAAAAAATATGTGGTAAACCTACTATAATATCCCCAATAACCCACATGGGATAATTTTACATCATTCCAAATAGGAGCCCCACTAAAGCCCACTGGAGGTTCAGCGGCCTCAATCAGAGTGCTGATCACGTCTCCATTACCTGCGCCTGGCAAAACTGGGGAGACTGAAACGAATAGAATGAAGATATGGAAAAGCTGATCACATCGTAGAAAAATCATAGATTTAAATCTAACTTTATGTATTCTTTAGTACGATCATCCTTTTTTTGACACTTTATTTTCCAATTTTCAAAGACCAAATGAGTCCTTTGTGCGACAAAACATCTTATTTGGGAAGATACAACACACACCAACGTGCAGATGGACCGATCATTCTCCGGTAATCGCCCTCCACTTTAAACTACTCCAATCTTCATCCCTGCCAAAAAATATGAAAGAATAACATATGATGATATCCTTGCTATGTAAGGCTCTTATATTTTGAAAGGAGGAATTCGATAGAAAGCTGAACTCATATTCGTTTTACAATTGGAAATCGTTTTTTCTTGCTAGAATAGGGGAGTCAAACCCATTTCAACAACTGTAAATCCGATCATGATTGAATCTTTTAGTCAACGAAAAGATTGAATGAAACCACAGGCATCGTGATATTTCACTCTGATGCAGTAAACACTCAAGAGGAGGGGCTTATACAGGAAATGTAGGGGATGCCCGAAACATATTTACAGCCAATCGTTAACCTATCCTCAATGACTGAACTGTTGAAACATCAGCTTTCATCTTTTCTAGCCAGTGGCTGAAGCTTGAAAATCTTCGGATGCACTTGGCAGCTTGGAATCAGTTTTGCTGAGAATGTTGTGGTGACCAGTTGTTGGAGACTCCTGTCCAAAGGATGACAAGGATGACATGTACGTCCTGTGGCCGAAAAATGTCAATCTTCACCAGCAGGATTCAATGAGTGGGAACAGTCATGGCAGACAAAATCCTTCACTTTCATGGTTTCACTGCCCACTCCTCATGCAGGTGCTTTCAACGAAAGAGGATCGGTGTAAATATTGAGATGTTTATTTCTGTATACCTTCCAACCAGCTCGAATGTCGTAATAAATTGCAGGGCAGCCAAGATTGGCCGTGAAAAGATCACAACGATTGCTGAATCAAGCAACTGGTCACATAGTTTCCTGTTTTAATTTGAACATGCACTCGCCAACTAGAAATGTTTTGTTTGAGGGTAAAACACTATTTCTTTGTCTATTCGAAAGATTCGAGCGGTCTCAACCATCATTGGGCTGACCCACTGGTTGCCATACTCACCATTATGTATACCACCATTTATTAAGGATAACAGTTAAGCCATTAAAACCCACACATATGTACATATATATATATACACATACACATACATCAGACAGTGAATCAATCATTTTATATGGTTATGCGCCAAAACCCTGCTACCCTATAGGTACCCTTAAAAAGCATAGCAGGATGTTGATTCCCTCAAATACAGTATGGTAATTTCATGGGTAACTCGACCCATCCCATATACATACCAAGTTTGGCCCAGTTTTGGCTGCGCACGCCTTCGTTGACACAGGCCAGTTGCAAGGCATTCATCAGATCCTGAACCAGCGGTCTTAGCGGAAAAGAACCTATTAATGACAGTTTTATGGTTTGGAATCATGGTTTAGAACATGTTAGAAACCATGGTTATATTCTATCATATCTCCAATGGTTAGTGGATGTTAATGGTATTAAATGGGGGTTTGAACCAACCATTTGATACCAGGGGGATATGATTGAATATATATAAATATATATAGTGATATGTTAAGACACCATTTTTCTACCCTTCCAGTTTATGAATAGAGGGGGTACCAACTTTAACAATAGCTGACTTGGGGTGCTGCCCCTAATAGCAGTGGTTTAGTCTCATCCGGGTTGACATTATTCCACAAACAATATATTTAATCAATGTGAACCAGCAAAAGATATGACATATGAGAATATTTCGAAGGACACGCACGGGTTTGCAACCAACAACGATCTAGACACTGGAAACGTGATTGAACAGACAGATCACAAAGAACCCGATTTCCCAGGGGAAAATTCAGGGGATTTTTGGCGTCAAAACACGGGATTTTGCCATCTTCCCATGGATGTTTTCTCCCAAATTGTAGGGATTCTTTCGCAGCCTCCACAGGGAGTTCGCAGTTTTCTTGGCACACCATTCTCATGGGAAAAAAACCATCCAGTAACAAGAAAACATCATAAAACCACACAAATTATCAGGCCAATCTTGTATACCCAGCAAGAAAGATGGCTTTTTGGGTATTGCATTGACCCAATTAACGGCACGAATAGATAGCGAGTACCCTACCACCAAGGTAGGGAGTCTGACATGGCGTGCTGTTAAATGCCATCCTAGAAACATCAAGTGACATTCCCAAAAACAATCGTGTATCTCCCACTGCGCTCTTACAAACATGTTTCTATCTTTACAAATAATATTCACATGAATCACCAATTATATTCCAACTAAACATGGAAAGACTGCCACCGACCATGCTTGATTGCCCATTCAGAGATGATTTTCCAACCTTTTGGTCATGGCAATTTCCAGCCAGACATTCTTGACAAAGAGCAGATGGAACCAATCAAAGCGATATGCCAATCCATTTGGCGCTCAAATCATTGGCATGATGAAATGCCCAAAATGACCAGGACTTCGGATTCAACTGGCATAAATTCGTACGAGTACTGCCTTGGCACTCACATCTCCGCACGGCCATTGAAAAGCGGCACAAACACGAACAACATCGAACCAACCAAACAAGTGTTCAGACATGTGCAAACATCCCCACACTATTCTCGCAGCCTAATTTTTGAATAGGATTTGTCATGTGTCCACTTGCCACCAACGTAGTGTTTTTTTTTCCGCTGTCTGGCCACTCGCTCCTGCAATTCCACATTAAGACTTGTTTTTTCGTCCCGCGCACACCACGACCGCACAGCGTGTGTAAATAAGAAAAGCAAGCCAGCCTGCGTGGAGAACACTTGATTCCTCCGACTGAGAAAGTTCGCCTCTGAAATCCATGCAAATCTTTCAGTTTCTCCATAGCCACATCATCAGGCAGTTCTCTCAACCCTTCGTTTAACAGCGTCACATAGAATTGCCAATCCATAGTTAGATAATTAACTATAATGGAATACATGCGGACATTGAGATTGGCAGTCTCTATTTAGAGAATCCCTTTATATACACATGCCTAACCACACATGTATGTACACACACATATATATATATACACACACAACATACACGTACATATGCACATGTATGTAAATATGCAAAATTAAATCCCATCATATAAAATTAGTATCTCGTAATATCTCATAGACATATCCCCACAAAATGCTTGCTTGAATACCCACTGGCCGTTGCTGTAACCACTGGTCTGCTCCAATCTTCTTTAGTGTCGCTGCTGGGGCCCTCAGCATCATCCGATTGTTCAGTCCGAGACTTCCTCCGTTTGTTTTTCCTCCTCCGAGACTTTGTGGTATTGAGGAATCATTTCCTGTTCGATTTTGGTTTGGAGTTCCATGGCCATCTCCACTCGGTAGCCGCTGATCAGTTCTGAATGTGTTGGTTCGTACCTGAAATTAGCCATGATTTCATCCATTCTAACACCACCAAGAAACACATAAGAACAAGAACAACTACAATAACTACAATTGCAACAAAAATAATGACAGCCACAATAACAACAATCATGATAATTATAACAACATCACACCATACAACTAATATTACAGTAAAACAATAACACGCCATCCCCAATTTCACCATCAATGGCTTGTATATACTATCAAAATATGGCTGGTTCATTGTTACTTTACCATACAACCAGATATTTTTCCCCTTGTCTTCGCCAACGTTGATGCGCCCCAGATGGCGAACGCCCCTTGGTTGGGACTCCCGGCAGCGTTCTTCCGTGTGACATCTGCGGCATGCTCCACCAACTCTTTGACCTTCGCGATGAGCACATGGCCGGTGGGGCGATGAGCACACCGTGTCTGAAAATGAATGGGCCAAAGATGGCATTTCAACGGGAGATGGGACATATTACGATTGACCGGAAATATATATATATAGGGTGCTCTGTTGACGGACCACTGTGGACATATATGGGACGCTTGTGGCAAACTATGGGCATATGTTTTGGTTTCCGTATGTCGGAATCATTCTCAACAAGGGTCTATGGTGGTTATAAGCAACCAACATATGGGATATCATGGGGCTAATCGGTTGGTTTGGGTTCCAATGGTGTGCAACATCACTCATTTATGGTAACCCCAAATACGTAAAACCAAAGAAATTGGACACATGTAAATTAAGATAAATCTCATACAGCCTCAAACAACATCCAAAATAAAGTGGGCTTTTTGAATCATCTTCCCGGTTGTGACGTGCAAGGTTTACTCATTTGAATGTCCCATCCAAGTAGCCAGAAAAGGTAGGGGATCCCATTGCTAACATCCTTGCAGGACATCTACCAAAAACTGTGGGGTGTAAACCATTGGAATAAAAAGAGGCTGAGAACTTGGGTTAATTGCATCAGTAACCCTTGCTGTTGAAGTAGCGGCTTTTGGTAATCCTACCCTGGGACCCTTTCATTGGGGCCCTTCAACGTCCCAATACATGTTGTTCTTGCCAGGGGACACCAATAGTTGGGGCACCCCTTATGTTTGGACACAAACAAGATTTGGCCATTGGATCCATTGGAAAGTATGGACGTCATCCATTGGATCCAATAAACCAACTGCAGCATGGTCAAACATCGACCCAAACCACCGCTTTCCATGGCTAATCCTAGATACCCAGGGTTAAAATCTTGGTTATTTAACATAGCCATGGAAAGATCCACCATTGTTAATAGGTAAATCCACTATTTCTATGGGCCATCTATACCATGGCTATGTTAGTCATAACCAGAGGGTAAAATCTTGGTACTCAAAGCAGCACACCGCTCTGCGATCCAATCACTATGGCATGCATTTGCCTTGGAAGGAACGGTGGAACATTTGGAAAATCCTGAATCATCGGATGGGAACGCCCAGCAAGAAAACCAGAGTGAAAAAACTTC
This sequence comes from Cladocopium goreaui, assembly GCA_947184155.2. Taxonomy (NCBI): domain Eukaryota; class Dinophyceae; order Suessiales; family Symbiodiniaceae; genus Cladocopium; species Cladocopium goreaui. Next base: position 222,383 of record CAMXCT020001035.1, read on the forward strand.
AGGCTTACCCTTTGGTTATTTGACATATAGCTATCGTATAGATGGCCCATTTATAGAGGTTTACCTATTAAAAATGGTGATTTACCTATAAATTACCCTTTGGTTATGACTAACATAGCGGTATAGATGGCCCTAATCGAGCCGCCGGATCGCCCCGCAGAGTGTGACAGCTTCAACAGAAACTAGGGTTGGGTTCCAAAAGCCAGCCTGAATTTATACTGGTTTAATGGTGGTTAATAGTGGTTGATAATGGTTAACTGGTTGGTGGTTGAGCCTACCCCTCTGAAAAATGATGGAGTTCGTCAGTTGGGATGATGACATTCCCAACTGAATGGAAAGTCATAAAATTCCATGGTTCCAGTCACCACCAACAGTCTGAATTCTCTCTCTCTGTCTCAGATCTTTACAGGAATGAGACCAAACATTTGGACAAACAGGTCACCCTTTCTTCGCTTGCACCGAGCATTGGCGGATTATCCTTTGAGATCATGGGATATCAAGAAACCCAAATTATATACTGTATATTAAGAAATAGCAAAGCCGTTCAGTTAACCCAAATTTGAAATATATCAAAATCGTTTAAAATCACTATATCACAATATAGACAACACGCACATATATTTCACATACAGTATAGTATAAAAAACATATTAATAACATATGAACATGCTGCACATATAGTATGAATATAGTATAAATATAATGTAAACATGATATAAACATAAACTAACTACAACAGAAACTTCTAAAATATATATACTTTGAAAATCATATAGGTACAATATAAACAAAACAATGGTGATATGAATAAAACATGAACATTCTGTACAACAAATATACATGCAATATATTTAGTATAAGTACACTAAACACATACACATGACGTATAAATACAACATACCTACAGTTTTAACATATCATACACATAAAATGCACATAAATACATGTAACGTCAATATACGACGAATACACTGTATATATGTATGTATGCATATTTAAGAATAGTATAGTGCACTGCAATAATACAATTATGATATGATAAAACATAGGAAATAATACAATATGACACAATATAAGATAAGCTACGATAAAATAATACTATTATATACTATTTTACAGTATATTATATCAGGAAAAACCGATCTTAGCTTATCTGGTTGGAGGTATACCTACCCCTCTGAAAAATATGAAAGTCACTTGGGATGATGACATTCCCAACTGAATGGAAAAATAAAATTCATGTTCCAAACCACCAACCAGTTATGAAAACCATCTAGTAGATCGAGAAATCCCCACCAGACATATCCTATTTTCGCCAGGGAACGATCAAACACCGACCCAAGAATGCCGCGTCCATCACCGGCGTATTCTTCTGATGATCCAACTGGTTCACCAGCCTGGGTACGGAAAAAAAACGGTGAAACCTTGAGTGGTTTACAAGTAATTTATAGCGGTTTAATGGTGGTTAATAGTGGTTGATAATGGCTAACTGGTTGGTGGTTGAGCCTACCCCTCTGAAAAATCATGGAGTTCGTCAGTTGGGATGATGACATTCCCATCTGAATGGAGCAATAAAATTCCTGTTCCAAACCACCAACCAGCTAGGATATGGAACAACAACATGGTGGCTTTACCAAGAGAAACATGGGGTGATGCGGACCATAAGTTGAAGTTTGGCTGGGAAAATTTAAATTGTCCCTATCGATGGCTGTCCAAGGTGTACTCAGAGATGAACGCCAGCAAAACAAAACTCCACCACCACTGGGTTTATGCAGGGTTGGTTTGGTGGCAAGCCATTGCATAAAACTGTGGCCAATCTTGGATACCATGCAACAAGAAGCGTTTAACTTTTAGCTGGTTATGATACTCCTTCCCCATTTAAACCGTTTTTTTTTGTTTCCATGGGAAGAGCCTCATTTTCCGGTGTATCATTTGAGAAATTTCCCTTGGTCCCATGATATCCTTATGCTCCGCCTCCTCCATGTCCAAATCGGGAACAGAATGACCACCATTCAATGGATCTGTGTCAAAACCCTGTACCCATGTTTACAACCTTGTTCTCCGAGGGAACCAAAATAAAAATGTGCAGCAACAACTCCATGTTGACAAGCCAAGTGCTTGTTTCAACTGAGCTGTCGGGGGAGCCTCTGACAATCGGATACCAGACAAGTTCTGATCCAAACGTGGCCGAATTTCACGGTTCATCAGAAACTCAGAGACATGTTTGACTTCTCCCCAGTGACTGCTGCTAAGTGCGTTGTACAAAAAAAACATTCAAATCCAGAGAAAGAGGTGAAGTCCGAGAAAAGGAATTCCAGGTGCACATCTCTATGCCATAGAATGCACCTGGAATTCCTCCCCAAGAACTGCTATTTTTTTTGGTATCGGTTCATAGCCAAATAACTAGCATATAATTGCATTAATACCACATGAAGGTTTCCTAAAATGATGCTATTCCCAGTCATCATCCATTTTATTTTTTAGATTTTCCATTCTTTCACCCATCCAGCTATTGGGGCACCCCCCATAGAAACCTCCATATTACTAACCAATCATATTATAATTGATCAATAGTGAGTAATGGTGATTGGTAATGATTAATCGTGATTAATACTGGTTAAATGTGATACATACACATCTATAATCACTATAAATCATTATAGCCACTATCAATCACTATTAGCCACTATGTATATATATATACCCAACATGTATCACATTTAACCACCATTAATACTAATACTATCACTATATTATATGTGGCATTATCTGCTGGTTGGTGGTTTCAACCCCTCTGAAACATATTAGTCAGTTGGGATGATTATCCGATATATCATGGAAAATAAACAATGTTCCAAACCACCAACCAGAACAAACATAGCATTTCAACGCACGCACGGGCCTGGCTGGCGCACGGCGCATGCAAGTTCTATAGATGAGAAAGGTCTTATAGTATATCCCTAAGGCAACTTCCGCCCCGCCTCGTGCGGATACTACTGGTAGTATCACTATTTTATATGTGAGATATACTGGTATATCCGATATATGAAATGGACAATAAATATAGGAAATGGAAAATAACAAATGTTCCAAACCACCAACCAGAAATGGTTATTAATGGTAAAGTTATACTCTGAATATACCTATAGTATCACTATTTTATATGTGGCATTATAAATATACACCCAAAATGTATCACATTTAACCACCATTAATCGTATCCCTATATCTGGGATGATTATTCCCCATATATGGAAAAAACCCAGTTCCAAACCACCAATCAGTATATGGCAGTGTGTCAAAACCTTGTACCCCTGGTGAACATCAAAATAGCTGGTAAATGGATGTTCATCCCCCTAAACATGGTATTAATAGGTATTGATCCATACCCATATGTGGCATTATCTGTATATCTCACATCAATCCACCACGTCCAAGCCATCCAAGCCACGAAGGATCTGCCTCCATCATCTGTCGGCAGATCCGCAGGTCCCCGCGGCTCGCCGCCACGTGCAGCGGCGAACGTCCTACGCCGGAAAGGAAGCCCCACATTTTTCCGGATGGGGTTTATTGGATGGGTTTAACCATAGAAAATGACGGTTGAACATGGTTCAACCCAGAAAATTTGGGACCTTATTTATATAAATGGATTTGTTTGCATGATTTTATGTATATGCGCATGGGTCAACACCCTTGTACCCTGGTGAGCTTCAAAATAGCAGGACAATTACCTTTTGTCACCCAAATATTTGGCCCAGAAGTTTTGACTTGGACCCATACCCAAGGGAGCTTATGCATTTCTAAAGGTGATCCACTCTATATCCGGGAAATTTCTTCTCCCGCTCGTTTGATTTGTGTGTATCCATTAAACAATTCGTCATTAAACTTATCCGCACACAAACGAAAAATACGAATTAACACAATAGAATTCGTTCACATGATACTTTACAAAGGTGACTTTCGTACTTAACAATCGATGCATAAACGATCATCCATTTCGCGAGGAAATAAACTTGATCTAGACAAACAGCATACCAGTTGCAATTGGCCCCAATGCATGGTTGATGGGGCTACAGCATGTCTTTTCCAAAATGGGTGTTTTAGCTGTAGTAATGAGGTTGAAACCCACTTTTTTTGGGCAGTTGATGGGCCATGGGGCTGAGACACTAGCTACAAGTCGTAGTACGTCGGCTTTTTCGAGTTATCCTCTGGTAATCAAACGTGGCTTGCTGGAAAACCCCTTGTGACGTGGAGGTCTCAATGGGAAAATGACCTGTAAATGGTGGATTTTCCAGCCACGTTTGTGGCCACAGGGTCTGATGTCCAGGCTTTGCAGCTGGGGGAATTTCATATCATCTTGGCATATATTGGCTATTTGATGACCACATGATTCCATATATTTTCCATATTCATACAGGATGGGGCCCCCCAGTGATGTGAACGTTGGTTTATAAACCATGATAATCCCCATTAAGTAGCTCGTGATATCTACCATAAACCATAGAATTCAACCACTTAGAACCATTTCAGCTTCGCCATGTGAAACTCTCCATGGACCCGCTGGACCCCGCCGTCCTCGTTCATCCCTGGCCGCCAAAATCCCCGCGGCCTCTTTCTTCGCTACGATCTCCGTGGCAGCCTCTGGTCATGGCTGGAAAATTCCCCCGAACTCAATGGGCATGGGATTCTTTCAACGAAACAATTTGGGCTTGAAATTGTGATGTTCTATAGAAAATCATACATTTGATAACTTGTGGATAAACAATTTTGACATATCAACAACCGGATAATAATCATTATTCCCAAGTAAAACGGGGCATGGAGTCTTTTGGGATTTGCGCATACTGAGCCAATGACAGTCTGCCTAAACGGATGGGCCCCGTTTCCAGCTATCACTGGCTTCGTCGCCTCTTTTGAGCTGGCAGATAGTAGTGATCAACCTTGTTCAAGGTGTTTCCAATACTGCTTACTTGTCATCTGGTTGGGGGTTTCAACCCCTCTGAAAAATAGGAAAGTCAGTTGGGATGACTATTCCCAATATATGGAAAAATGTTCCAAACCACAAACCAGTCACTAATCTCTTCTTTGATTTACATTAAAGCCTCATGTGTGGTCCTTTAGATACCGATTTTACCTCAGTGATGAGATACCACTTACTTGTGGCATCGTCGCCGCATTTTTTTTTGTCGGTGAGTTTTGACAATTTCCTCCATAGTTGGAACAAAATACCATCTGGTTATTGAAGATAGCGATTGAACATGGTCCATTTACGGATAATTATGATCATTCACCTATGAGAAATGATCATTTTCCAGTTCGCTACGTTGAATCACCACAATATGGCCACCTGTTCATTTTCGTGACGTTTCTCCTCAAAGGCAATGGGGTCACCCATTTCCATTGATGAACTCTTCCCCTCTGCTTATGACCCATCATTCAAACGTTTTGTCGCTATTTTCCTCATTCAACTCCCATTTCTTGCATGTCATCAGTCAGCAGTTATCAACATCGCATTTCGGTATGGATTGAAACTTGAGGCCCAAGTAACTCAGGTGATCATTCCAATTTCGGTGGTAAATACGTTTGAACATCATGTGATTCCTTTTTTACATACACATTTTCTAAACTGTGTTGTACCCTATCTTGGAGAAACCCTTAACATATGTTCGCTATTTACATGACTATATCAGTCAAATCAACATATCCCCGTTTGTGTTTGTATGAAAATAGGGTACGTCAAATGTGATGCTGAATCATCATTTCCCTTCTCAAGATGTACGATTTTTTGAGGTATCCACCATTTCCAGGCAACAGGCATTTTTATGGTTCTTAAGCACCTGCCCTAACATCATAGTCAACCTTAGGTGCTCTGCACAACATCATGAAATTGTTGGCTGGTTAGGTTACCCTCCGGTGATGTTTTCAGATGACTTCCCTAAGCAGAAACGTTCATTTACCCTCCGGTTATTTGAAATAGCCATGGTATAGATGGTCCATTTATAGATGGTTTACCTATTAATCGCATGGTGATTTTCCATGGCAAACTGTTAGTCATAACCAGAGGGTAACCATTAACCACCATTAGGGGGTGTTTTAACCATCATTAACCATCATTTAATGGTGATTAGGGGGTTCATCATTAATCACCATTAATCATTAATCACCATTAATCATTAATCACCATTAGGTAACCATTAATCATCATTAAATAACCTTCATTTAGTTCGGGGATTTTCCAGCCACGTAGAAAATGACACATTTGAGGGTACCATGTCCAGGTGCTGAGAAGTCTCGGACTCGGTTGACTCGGTTGAAGATAGATCCCATGATCTCACGATGAATTTATTCATGGGATATGTAACCAACAGTGGTCATTCAAACCACGAAATCATGGTAGTTTAAACACATATATATAGTTTATATATATATATAGCTGTATACAACCAACAATCCATATGCTAATCAAAACAATACTTGGATTTGCGTAATTTTTACATCTGCCAAAACGATATTCATAGATTCCCCGGTCCTGGTGGATTTCCCACAGGGAATATCCCACATGAATGCTCTCAGGTTTCCTTTAAACCACCCCAGTGAGCAGGATCTTAGTTTTGTTTTTTTCAACCCTTATAACATGCTGGTTGTAGATGGTTATATGATGTTAAATATCTGTCTAAGTGGTATTGAATCATCTTCAATCCCCAAAGGATTGTCGTGAAAACCATGACATGGGGATGTGCTAACAATATAAAACCATAAATATGTATATATATAAAAAGATGTATATATAAAATGAATATATGTATATATGTAAATAAATGTATATATATATATGTATATGTATATATATATGTATATATATATATATGTAAATATGTATATATATAAATATATATATGTATATATGTAAATAAATGTATATATATATGTATATGTAAATATATATGTATATATATATATGTAAATATGTATATATATAAATATATATATGTATATATGTAAATATATGTATATATATATAAATATGTATATATATAAATAAATATGTATATATATATATGTATGTATATATATAAATATGTATATATAAATATATATATGTAAATATGTAAATATATGTATATATATAAATATGTATATATATATGTATGTATATATATATAAATATGTATATATATAAATATATATATGTATATATGTAAATATATGTATATATATATAAATATGTATATATATAAATAAATATGTATATATATATATGTATGTATGTATGTATGTATGTATGTATGTATGTATGTACATGTATACATGTATACATATGTCATTATACATCCGTCTAACCACTTAGGTGGTCATCAGCCAAACCCTGCTGGTCCGCCTCGAGTAGCTCTGCAGGGTCCGCCTCGGGGTCTTTCCTTGGAGCATGGTGCTTGGACTTGCCAGGGTTGGCAGGTGGTTGCAGCTATAGGAACCCCACGAAACCAATCCCAAATGATGGGGGGGGGGTCAAAATCCCATGCTTCCAGTGGCTGCTGGATGATCATCACAAGAAACCGGGCTGTTCCAGTGGCTGCTGGATGATCATCACAAGAAACCGGGCTGTGCGGGGGAGACCTACCTACGGTGATGGATATGGAAAACAACCATGGTTTGTTTCGGTTTCCCGCCCCAAAAAAGGTTTGTCTCTTGTCGCATCTCAAAGATACAAAAAATCTCTGTGATAATTGATGTCGATGGAAGCCTATAATCACTAATCACTGCTGCTCTCGGATGCCGTTGAGGCAATTGTTTCATTGTTTTGTCTATTTTCCTACAAGGAGGTGAGGAACAAAATCAAGACCAAAACTATATGCAAGTCACCAGGGCTACGGAAATCACAATGATAAACAACTTCTCGCATGAACCTGCGCAAGGTGACTTGCCATTATTTCTTTGGATCTCAGGAAATTTCCAAAGGGCTCTGCAGTCTCCATAGTTGCATTGATGAGCATGCCCCAATGTGGGTATATAAACAAATTCTTGGGTAGCCGGCTATGATATATCTATCTGACTATCTGTCTATCTACCTATCTAAATACACACATCCTATTATATCACCATCTATATTCGGTATTTGCCCAAATATGTTGTTGATTGCATGCATGTTACTTGCCTGAAGTTCAGGCTGAGGGTTTTCCAGAACAAAAGCATCCACGGGCATACAAAATCAAAACTTTCGTGTGTGTATGGTAGCCCCTTTGAGAGAAAAAACTGTTCTTCGCGCCTCCCTCTGGCATGATCCTCGGCTTGGATTGTTCAAGAGCGGATGCAAATTGATATCTGGAAGCTTCGCTGCTGTCTTTTCTGGACCGCCGCTGGCGTTGCACATGCGGCTCTTGTGAAACAGCCTCACTTCCAAGGTTCTCTCCGCGGCCAGGAGCGGTAGCAGGAGTGCATCCTTGCCGACGCGGATGCTGCCGACTTGGCAGAAGGTGTTCCCGGTCGTTCGGAGTGCGGCCCATGGTTTCACATCTGTGGGCTACTTCAACAACTACTTCACACTCACACGCATTTAATGGTCAATTCTGTTTAATGGTGGGGTTTTGTGGTATACATACATGATAACATACCAAACTATATGGTCAATAGTTTCTTACAACCTTATCTTTATCACTAAATCTGATACCTCTATCACACATATATATATATATTTTAAACTGAGTGTGGTACAGCCACAAATAAATCATCCCATTAACCAATCATGACTGGGGGTAATTTTACATCATCCCATTACTAGGGGTATACCCAATTTCATGAATCTATACAGAATTTCACAAAC
>CAMXCT020001035.1:240987-278487 GCA_947184155.2 Cladocopium goreaui
TAAAGGTGCCGTATACGGTGATGCCGTCTCCACAAAGTTATGACGAGTTGTGAGCTGAATGAGTAAGGTCCCTACTGTATTAACTAATCAGCAGTCCCCTGTGCAAATCTACGCCCAGTACTGTATTTGTTGAGGTGATATTTTTTGCACAAAGCCATGACTGATAAAGGTGCCATATACGGTGATACCGCCTCCACAATGTTATGGGGAGTTGTGAGCTGAATGGGTAAGATCCCTACTGTATTAACTACCCTCTGGATATTCAACATAGCCATGGAAAATGGCCCATAGAAATAGATGGTTTACCTATTACAAATGGTGATGTTCCATGGCTATGTTAGATAACCCGATGGTAATCAGTACAAAAGATATGCTACAACTATTGAGTCATACCAGCAGCATGCCAGGAAGATCAGGTGTTGATGATAAAGTTCGATCATTGTCAGCCACATGTTGATCAAGAGCCCCAGAGCTCATACTTTTCCAGTAGGGCGGCGTCCCACCCTTCGCGGCGCGCGCTGTTGAAAATAGAAGCCAGTGCTATGGCACCATGAATTCAGCCGGAACTCCTGATTGAAAAGGATTAGAATTCACCCATAAAGGCATCCGCTGGTGATGTTTTTCCCTGTAAATGGGGGATTGAAGCCCCTGATTTATGGCCAACAAGTGGACTTGGGGGTACTCATGGTTAGATGACCATAGGGAATCGATGATTATGATTAACCGATTGGGTTGGGTGGTTCCCTCGACTCAAGGAAGTTGAAACAACTGAAGTTGGTGGTTTACTTGGAGCAGGCGAAATATCAGGAGCGGGTATGTAGATTGCACTGAAGGATCATGGCTGCTGTGACTGTCCAGACTCACGTTTTCTTCTTCTTGACTGGTTCGATCATCGCAGCAGCCAGTGTGACATGTCTCAAAGAAATCTCCATGTCGGTCAGAATGTGGGAAGAACATGCAAAGGTGCCAGATGAAGGGGAGTTGGCCTCCAAAGACATATCAAAGTGGAGTTTGCTTACTGTTTATGAGGAAACTCGTCTACATTTACCGTAGGTTTTCCACCTTGCTGGCAGAGCATATTACACTTGCAGATTAGTCATCTTGATGGAGAAAGATTTCACACAAGCTAAATCCGTTCAATAGCGGCATCTCGTTGCAGGTTAAACCTTCTTGTTTGCGGGGTAAATCTCCCCTTAGATGATATATATATATATAGATATATATACATATATATATTTATATTTATATTTATATGTGTATATATATATATATGTATATTGTTTTATATGTTTGGATCATTAACGAATGGCAATTGAATTCATAAAGTGCAAGCCAATAAAAAGATGTGGAATTTTCTGCCGGCACGGAGATTTTGTAATTTGTGGCTCCGGGCTACCCATGCCCATCGCTTTTCGGGGCAGCCTGTGCATTTGACGTGGCGCTGGCTGCGAGGAAGTGGATGCTGTTTGAAGACTCCTTTACGCCTCCACTAAAATTGGCAAAGAAACGTCTAGAAAGTATGAACACCACTATTAATTAACTATCCACCTCTAGATTCGCAAAGTGAAGTCCAAAACAATCTGAAGTTATGGTCATTGAAACTCAGCCTTCGCTCATCTCCAGGATCTGAACTCCTGGCGGTGCCCCAAACACAGCAGAGTTGCTCTAAAAACTAGGGCTTCTGGAGATATATCGAACTAGTTCATGGGTGTATAAGCCAAGTTATAACTGGACGGCACCACATTGTTCTGATCTTAGTAAACCGATGAATCGTTGCTTCTTTTTTTGTTTCCCTTCTTTAGGCCTGAATCCCGATGTGTTCAGGCTTAACATCCCATGTATAGCAAAGCCTAAAAAGATAGAAAAGTGACATCTTACTAAATAGTCATGATAGGAGAATTCACTGTCATTCACTTTCTATCTTTTTTGAGGTAAATATATGAGTAACTATACGGTAACGACATTTAAATATGTGGAGGGCGGGCCAGACCGTGAGGCCTCGGAGGTAGTATGAAATACCAGTTCGTATATTTAAATGTAGTTACCGTATGTTTAAACGAATTGGATTCCGTATGTTTAAATGGCCGGGCGGGCCAAGGAAAACCTTCCCGGAGGTAGTCTAAAATACCTGTTCGTATATTTTAAAGTCCGTATATTTAAATGTAGTTACCGTATGTTCATTTATGGTAATCATATATTGATTGGTGGTTTGGAACATGTTTTTTGTTCCATTCAGTTGGGAATAGTAATCCCAACTGACTTTCATATTTTTCAGAGGGGTTGAAACCACCAGGCAGTATATCTTTAAGATGAGCCAATGTCACCACTGCAACTCAGCCGCGGACCCTGCGGAGCCTGCCACGAATCGCCAGCCTGGCAGCCTCTCGCGATGAGTCAGTCATGAAAAGGTGTGGAGGAGTTCCAGCGGTTTGCTACCATGTGTACATAGATATAATCAAAGGAAGTTTAGGGGGAGAAACTTCCGTGTTACGGACTTTTAGAATGTCAGGGAAAGAGTTAGTCAAAGAAAGAGTTAGCAAAGAAAGAGTTCGTCAGGGAAAGAGTTAGTCAAAGAAAGAGTTAGTGAGGGAAAGAGTTAGTCAAAGAAAGAGTTAGCGAGGGAAAGAATTATTCAAAGAAAGAGTTAGCAAAGAAACAGTTAGTCACAGAAAGAGTTAGCAAAGAAAGAGTTCGTCAGGGAAAGAATTAGTCAAAGAAAGAGTTAGTCAAAGAAACGGTTAGTCAGGGAAAGAGTTAGTCAAAGAAAGAGTTAGTGAGGGAAAGAGTTAGTCAAAGAAAGAGTTAGTGAGGGAAAGAGTCAGTCAAAGAAAGAGTTAGTGAGGGAAAGAGTTAGTCAAAGAAAGAGTTAGTGAGGGAAAGAGTTAGTCAAAGAAAGAGTTAGTCAAAGAAAGAGTTCGTCAGGGAAAGAGTTAGTCAAAGAAAGAGTTAGTGAGGGAAAGAGTTAGTCAAAGAAAGAGTTAGTCAAAGACAGAGTTAGCAAAGAAACAGTTAGTCAGGGAAAGAGTTAGTCAAAGAAAGAGTTAGTGAGGGAAAGAGTTAGTCAAAGAAAGAGTTAGTCAGGATATATGAGGTAGTCAAAGAAAGAGTTAGCAAAGAAACAAGTTAGTCAAAGAAAGAGTTAGTGAGGGAAAGAGTTAGTCAAAGAAAGAGTTAGCAAAGAAACAGTTAGTCAGGGAAAGAGTTAGTCAAAGAAAGAGTTAGTGAGGGAAAGAGTTATTCAAAGAAAGAGTTAGCAAAGAAACAGTTAGTCACAGAAAGAGTTAGTCAAAGAAAGAGTTAGCAAAGAAACAGTTAGTCAGGGAAAGAGTTAGTCAAAGAAAGAGTTAGTGAGGGAAAGAGTTATTCAAAGAAAGAGTTAGCAAAGAAACAGTTAGTCACAGAAAGAGTTAGTCAAAGAAAGAGTTCGTCAAAGAAAGAGTTAGTCAGGATATATGAGGTAGTCAAAGAAAGAGTTAGCAAAGAAACAGTTAGTCAGGGAAAGAGTTAGTCAAAGAAAGAGTTAGTGAGGGAAAGAGTTAGTCACAGAAAGATTTAGCAAAGAAATTGTTCCCTCACTGTAAATGGGATTGCAAGTGGTGCTGGTGGAGGAGTTGCCGATGGAGTTTTGGAGGAAGTCTCGCACGAAATGCGTTTTTGAGAGATAGCAGATGCACGAAATTCTATGTTTTCCATACAAAGTCCGTCCCCGAACCTCGATGATCTACCTCTGCGGTGCGACGGGTGCGAGACGGTCTCGTGTGTGGTCGGATCATTCTCGGATATTCTCGGATCATTCTCGGATCGGTTCCGCATTGTAAAATGGGGTTTCAACTGTTTTTCGTGCATGTGCGGTCGACAGAATTCCATTGTGATTTGCAACTGTAGGATCGTTCCCGCAATGTAAATGGGATTGCAAGTGGTGCTGGTGGATGAGTTGCCGATGGAATTCCATTGTGATTTGCAACTCTAGGATCGTTCCCTCATTGTAAATGGGATTGCAAGTGGTGCTGGTGGAGGAGTTGCCGATGGAGTTTTGGAGGAAGTCTCGCACGAAATGCGTTTTTGAGAGATAGCAGATGCACGAAACCCTATGTTTTTCCATACAAAGTCCGTCCCCGAACGTCGATGATCTCCCTCTGCGGTGCGACGGGTGCGAGACGGTCTCGTGTGTGGTCGGATCATGGTCGGATCGGTCTCGGATCATGCTCGGATCGGTTCCGCATTGTAAATGGGGTGTCACCTGTGTTTCGTGCATGTGCGGTCGACAGAATTCCATTGTGATTTGCAACTGTAGGATCGTTCCCGCAATGTAGATGGAATTGCAAGTGGTGCTGGTGGATGAGTTGCAGATGGAATTCCATTGTGATTTGCAACTGTAGGATCGTTCCCGCAATGCAAATGGCATTGCAAGTGGTGCTGGTGGAGGAGTTGCCGATGGAGTTTTGAAGGAAGTCTCGCACGAAATGCGTTTTTGAGAGATAGCAGATGCACGAAACCCTATGTTTTTCCATACAAAGTCCGTCCCCGAACCTCGATGATCTACCTCTGCGGTGCGACGGGTGCGAGACGGTCTCGTGTGTGGTCGGATTAAGTTCGGATCATGCTCGGATCGGTGCTTTGCAACGGTAGGATCGTTCCCGCAATCTAGAAGGTTTCAAATGCTTCGGTGGACGAGCTGAGGACGTAATACCATTGTGTTTTGCTAGGGATTGTTGCTAATCGCATTGTAATGGCTGCGTGAACTTGCTGCAGCTGGATTCTTTCAGATTTTGGCTGCTTTCATTTTCTATTTAAATTCTTTATAAAAAACGCTTCAAAAATCAACTTTTGCTGCTCTGGCGTCGAGATCCGGTTTTGGAGCTACAATTTCCGACGCCGTTGCGCGTAGTTCTAGTGTGTTTTGCAACTCAGTCTCTGCAGATCGCATTGTAATGGCTGTGTCAAGGTTGCTTCGTGCTGTGGCTGCATTCGTAATACTATTGTCTTTTGCAGCTCGACTTCGTAAATCGTATTGGAGTGGCTGCATGAAGGCTGCCACAGTGATTTGTCAGCAGATTTTCTCCATTTTGGCGCTAGTGATTTTCCTTCTAAAAATCCTTTTAAAAAGTGCTTCAAAATCGTCTTTTTTCGCTCTGGCGTCGAGATCCGGTTTTGGAGCTACAATTTCCGACGCCGTTGCGCGTAGTTCTATTGTGTTTTGCAACTCGGTCTCTGCAGATCGCATTGTAATGGCTGCGTCAAGGTTGCTTCGTGCTGTGGCTGCATTCGTAATACTATTGTCTTTTGCAGCTGGACTTCGTAAATCGTATTGGAGTGGCTGCATGAAGGCTGCCACAGTGATTTGTCAGCAGATTTTCTCCATTTTGGCGCTAGTGATTTTCCTTCTAAAAATCTTTTTAAAAAGTGCTTCAAAATCGTCTTTTTTTCGCTCTGGCGTCGAGCTCCGGTTTTGGAGCTACAATTTCCGACGCCATTGCGCGTAGTTCTCTTGTGTTTTGCAACTCAGTCTCCGCAGATCGCATTGGAATGGCTGCGTCAAGGTTGCTTCTTGCTTTGGCTGCATGCGTAATGTCTTTTGCAGCTGGATCTCGTACATCGTCTTGGACTGGCTGCATGAAGGCTGCGAAATGGATTTGTTAGCAGATTTTCTCCATTTTGGCGCTAGTGTTTTTTTGTTGCACCTAGGTTTAGAGCAGTGTGAAGTGTGGGGCGTGAAGAGCAGTGTGAAGTGTGCAGTGTGAAGGAAGCAGTGGGAAGTGAGAAGTGTGAAGTGTGGAGTGTGAAGTTTAAGTTTGGAGTGCGAAGAGCGCAGTGTGAAGTGTGAAGTGTGAAGTGTGAGGTTTGGAGTGTGAAGGAAGCAGTGAGAAGTGTGAAGTGTGGACTGTGAAGTGTGAAGTGTGAGTGAAGTGTGGAGTGTGAAGTGCGAAGTGAGAAGTGTGAAGTGTGAAGTTTGGAGTGTGAAGTTTGGAGTGGGAAGGAAGCAGTGAGAAGTGAGAAGTGTGAAGTGTGGACTGTGAAGTGTGGAGTGTGAAGTGCGAAGTGAGAAGTGTGAAGTTTGGAGTGTGAAGGAAGCAGTGAGAAGTGAGAAGTGTGAAGTGAGAAGTGTGAAGTGTGGACTGTGAAGTGTGGAGTGCGAAGAGCGCAGTGTGAAGTGTGAAGTGTGAAGTGTGAGGTTTGGAATGTGAAGGAAGCAGTGAGAAGTGTGAAGTGTGGACTGTGAAGTGTGAAGTGTGAGTGAAGTGTGGAGTGTGAAGTGCGAAGTGAGTGTGAAGTGTGAAGTTTGGAGTGTGAAGTTTGGAGTGGGAAGGAAGCAGTGAGAAGTGAGAAGTGTGAAGTGTGGAACTGTGAAGTGTGGAGTGTGAAGTGCGAAGTGAGAAGTGTGAAGTGTGGACTGTGAAGTGAAGCAGTGAGAAGTGAGAAGTGTGAAGTGAGAAGTGTGACTGTGAAGTGTGAAGTGTGAAGTGTGGACTGTGAAGTGTGAAGTGTGAAGTGTGGACTGTGAAGTGTGAAGTGTGCAGTGTGAAGTGTGAAGTGTGAAGTGTGAGGTTTGGAGTGTGAAGGAAGCAGTGAGAAGTGAGAAGTGTGGAGTGTGAAGTGTGGAGTGTGAAGTTTGAAGTTTGGAGTGCGAAGAGTGCAGTGTGCAGTGTGCAGTGTGAGGTGTGGAGTGTCGAGGGAAGGACACGGTCGGGACAGGGTGTCTTTGAACTATAGGTCATTTATGTTTGGGAAACTTCCGCCGCCGGCTTGCCCGGGTCTATGTTATAGATCTGGGAAAATTTGATCACGACCTCACTGTTCTCCCGAAGCCTGGAATCATGATTAGGATTCGGGAAATCATCCCCTTTTATGGCCGCAAGATTCAGGTTAGTGAAATATTATAATCTACCATATAACATGATAAACCTATGTATGTATAACTTATATAAGTGTATAACTACGTATAACTTAATCAATTCCTAATCAAATTGGGATGCCACCTGGGATTTAAAGCAGTGCCTAAGGGTGAGGTACACTCACAACATGTCCATTTAAATTTAAGTATGGATGATGATGATCAACCACTGGAATTAGGGGTACCCTACTGTATATTTAGACTAACCCATCTGCAGCCGGAGATTTAGCAATAAGTCGATGGATATGAAACAACAAGTTGGTCCAGACTTTTTTAATGTCTATGTATAGATATATGCATATACTTATTTACACACACACACGCATATATATATATATATGTATACACGTATAATTAATTATATGCTTATGTGTGTGTGTTGGTGTGAACCCAAATGGTTTAATGTCGAATCCCATTTTTGAGGACCCCACGATGACCTGCCGTTCTTTTTTTCAAATGAAGCAAAGGCCTTCATCTCCTACCGTGCCTTCACGAAGGACTTTGAATGGGAGACCTTGCCCTGGGAGGAGCACGGCGCATGGGGAAGGCAGCAGGTTTTTCTGATCTCCAAATGGTTTTTCTAGATATTGGAACCTCCTGGCTACTGCTATTGACTCAGTCAAATTCAAAAATTACCAGTTTTTCGAGTTTTCCAATGTTTCCTACATTTTTGGAGACATGGGAATTCACCATTTTTAAATGGGAAAACCTCGGATTTTTTTCCAGGCGACGGTCAGATTGGCGGCAGGAGATCGCTCAGGATGCTGATGGGAAGGATTTCCAACCCGAAGACTCAGGTGCGGAGACGGTCTCCGGTAGCACCGAGGGTAGCACGTTAAGGACAGACCCGTGCTGGTTGGTTTGGTGCCAATAAACATGGGGATTGAGACAACTAAATTCAGAGAATGATATTTCATAGCGTACTTAATATGTACACATGGGAATTTGACAAACTACAATGGGGATATAAGGTAATTGCCAGAGCGAGAGAGAAAGAGATTTGGTTGGTGGTTTCGCGTTTTCTTATTTGAAATCCATATGACTCGGATGATGCCCCCCAGAGAGGAGCATATTTTTTGTGAGGTGCAGTCGTTCGTTCCTGGTTGTTACTGTTAGTTGTGTTCGTTCACTCCTTCGTTTCAGTTGTACCCTTTGGCAAACGAACAGAGCGATGGAAAATGACCATGTTTAATAAGTAATTCGTCCATAAATCATCTATACATCATCTATAAATGGTAAATCACCTATACATCATCTATAAATGGTTCATCTATTTTCATGGTCCATGTTCCATAGCTATATGTTAAAGTACCAGAGGCATCCAGAGGCTATTATGTTGTACCTGGTGAAACCAACCATCCACAAGGCCCATCCTCCTTCTCAGGTTCCGAGCCAACAATGCTCAAACAAATGTAGTTAGTAACATTAGATCACATGATTAACCATGCCTTTTCTATTTAAGTCATATTTGCTATGTTCGCTCCTCACTGGGACACTGGGGGCAAAGTCATCAATTCCCCTTCAACGGACCGTGGTTCAGGTGAAACCTACGTACAGGCAGAATTGATTGATGAGTTGCCTAGCACCAAGCTGTCGTAGCTGTCGGCCAGTAGCTGGTGGAAGCAGATTCCTCTGACGGATGACTACCAAGTTGACGCCTTCTTCAACGGGTGTTGTACAAAAAGAAACGCCAGGCTTTCAAAAAAAAACGTTTGTCAAACGTATTCTAAGGTCCCAAGGTCAACAGAGGGTGATTTACATTTTGACCTTGAACTTCCCCAACGGCACCAGAAAGACTTTATACCGTTTATACCCGATCTGTCCTTGATGCCCTGGACAAAGGTCCAGCCTTTGTTGACCCAAAGATGGCAGTGGCCCAAGGGGCTAACAGAAACATCCCATTTTTGGAACCTGATTTTTGGTGAGTTTGATGAGCCAAATTTCAGGGGGGGTTCCCTGTTAGTCCACAGGAAAGTCAACAAGAAACCTCCGCTGAAAATCCTCAGAGAGAGGTTTCAGGAATGTTCGCAATTGGCTAAGAGATTCGTAATTTCCCGTGAGAGATATATAATTGGAGGATGCTGCCAGCAGTTTTCCACTTCGCTATATGGCTGAATCGGGTGTGGCACCCAGACTGATCAGAAAAAGTTCAAGAAATTTCATCTTTCAGAAATTTCGCCAAAGAATCTTGAACTTGCATATTTGCAGCAGAAAAACGATGAAACGACGGGTTTTAGAGATCCATGCGTGGGTTCCTTTGGGGTGTCGAACATGATGGAACATGATGAACATGTGAGGACAAAACATCACTGGTTGGTGGTTTGGAACATTTTTTATTTTCCCCAATAGTTGGGATGATGATCGAATCTGACTTTCATATTTTTCAGGGGGGTAGGTACACCACCAATTAGATCATCATTACTAACTAGCGATATTTTGTGACAGATTGATCCAAAATGAGACTTTAGATGTATTGAAAGCAGTGGATGACTTCCAAAGTGACTTGAAGACTCAACGTGTTGTGATGAGAGCTATGCCATGCTAGCACGCGCAAAGGCATCCGGGCATTCGGGGGGCGACAACCGATCTCCCTGATCCCATCCTAGGTATGCCATGGTATGCCCATTTTTAGGGTGGATTCATTCATTCTGCGGCAATTGATGTGTCATTTTTTGTGTTCTTTTCTCCATTCCCGGTGCATTCTTCAACCCCGATTCGTGTTTTGCCTGGGTTCACCGCCATGCTCGTGTCCCAATCGGCCATGTCGAAACCACACAGCTCTCGAGTTGCTTTCGTCATTGGCGCCAAGAGAAATGCTGGGCATAGATGAAAATAACTGAGCTGTGCTATTCGATTTGTTGAAGGTTTCAAAAGGTATGGCCCACCACGTCCCACCAGATAAATTCCAATGATAGGTTGGTTTACAATGGGGTTACCGTTGAGGTTTGATGTATCACCAGAAAGCAGGGTCTATCAACCAAGAAAATCATACTGGATGGCATGATCTTGTAGGAAACTTGGAGTCCCACCCAGCAGGGTTTACCCCAGATGGACACTCAAGAATCGATTGGTACTTCCAAAAGCAAAAACAACATCTCCAAACTTGTGAGAAATTCAGTTTTTGCTAGGTTTGACCTGTGGTAAAAACACCGGTCCCTTCTTTTTTTGCTGCCCATTTGGTTCCCATGGCTGTTGCTGCTTAGATCCCTGTACTTAAGTTGGATCATTGGAATCCCCGGGGAAATTACAACGATCTCACTGTTCTCCCGAAGCCTGGAATCATGATTAGGATTCGGGAAATCATCCCCTTTTATGGCCGCAAGATTCAGATGAGTGAAATATTATAATCTAGCATATAACATGATAAACCTATGTATGTATAACTATGCTATTACTAGTTTTACAATTACAGCACAGTCATATATGGATGGACAAATCTATACATACATTATCATACATTACATTTGACTGTTGCAGTTGTAACTATCATCATCATATATATATATATATTATATATATGATTATATATGTACATATATATATATAACATCATATATTTTTACAAAAAAAATACAGTTGCATTTTATTAGTTTGTGATGGTTACAGCTACCCATGATTAAGGCATCCTCCCAGGTCGCTGCACGGCCGCAGACCTGGCTGCGCTTGGCGCCAAGCGTGCGGGACGTGTGCGGAAACCCGGTGAAACCCGGGGTGTCGGTGTCCCCGGGATGTACGTGGTGAATCTTAGAGTCTTAGTACCTCAGTGGCTTAGTATGGTTTACTGGTTGGTGGTGACTGGAAGATGGTCAATAGTGGTTAATAGGCTATAAACCAACAACAAAAGGAATATGATGATCTGGTTGGTGGTTTGAAACCATGGAATTTTAGGACTTTCCATATATTGGGAATAATCAGTAATCCCAACTGACGAACTCCATCATTTTTCAGAGGGGTAGGTTGAAACCACCAAGCAGTTTAGTATACCGAGGTATCTTAAAGTGTGGGGGATCTCCAAGCCACATCAAGTCAGCTATTTCAATATTTTAGATATTTGTAGTTTCGATAAGATGTTCTAATGCCTTGGATCAACATTTTTGGTAAACCTTCATATGTTGTGTTGATGGTTAAACATGATATATTGATGGTTAAAATCTCCAATCCCCTATAAATGGAGGTTTTAATGGGAAAATCAACAAAATCAACTATAAAAGGGCGACCAAGCGGATTGCAGAACAGACCTTTGTGGGGTTCTTAGAATGGGGGATCCCTAAATCACCATAGGGTTCAATACTAACAGACATGGTTTGATGACTTGGATGATTTGGGGTCACACCCTCTTCAGGAAACCTCCGCATGTCAGGTTTAATGGGCCATATGAGTGGCAAATGGTTTTTAAAGACAAATAGTTTATCAATGGCAAACCGGAAATGTCCTTCCGTAGGTTCACTTCAGCTTGGATCCTTTTCTTTGATACTTCAAGCTTCACTGTTGATGGTTAAGTCTGTGTCACCTCATGGTTCGTTTTTGATAAACACCTGTACCCTTTTTCATCACGATGTTTGATGGTTAAATCCGATCTTGATCTGGCTGATGATTAGCGTTACCTAAATTAGGACAAGTGTGACACACATGTCTCACGCATGTTTGGCTCGCTCCAGCCACCAGATATCACCTTGGATCTACGACGACAGTGGCCGGACGCTACACGGACGAAGATCCCGAAGTATTATTGGCTGAGTCATCAGCAGCCCTGGATGCTTGAGACAGCGATGGCTGAGTGTTTTCAAGAACTTTCCCGCCGGTCCGTGTGAAGATTGCATCCGCAATCTAGTCATGACATGGTACATGTCTTTCCGGTGAGGGTCGACACCCACTGGTTTGGAGGTGAAGGAAAAAGAATGGATGTCCATGTTTGGATGGCTGTCCGATTTGTGAAGCTCTTGGATTTCAAGGGTGAATGCATGTTTATCTAGATATGATCGTAGATGTATATCAGATCGGACTCTACAAAAGAGAAGGGCCAGTAAATTGGAATGTTAAGCTGTTTAAACTTAAGTTTTGATGGTTAATTCATGTTTAAATATATGAAATCCATTGAAATCCCAAGTTTTCCATGGTTAAACCATGGTTCAACCACCATCTTTGATGGTTAGTTCCGTTCTTCAGAACGCCCAAGGCCTTGGAACGTGATGAGTTGGTTGAAGTCCTGGTGAGGCCGCCCAGGAGCCAGCTGTGCCATGGGTTTTTTCCTGGGCAAATGCAGTTCAAGTCATGGTCATAGTGGATAAATAGTGGGTAAATAGTGGTCAATAGTGGGTTTATTGGGTTAATAGTGGATTAATAGTGGTTAAATATAGTGGTTACCCTCTGGTAAACTAACATAAATATTGAAAATGGTTACCCTTTGGTAAACATACAAACAACTATTGAAGCCATGGCCACCCATTAATTGCATGGTGATTTTCGATAGTTATGCCAAATTACCAGAGGGTAAATAGTGGTCAATATTAATGTGGAATGAAGATTGAACAAAGATCATGTTAATGTTGTAACAAAGGATAAATTTTGGGTTTAATATGATTGTGGGCAATTCCAGGTCAATATATGTGGAATGAAGATTTAATATGGTTTATGTTACATGAAGATGGAGATCTTGGCGAACATATTGGAAATCATGGTAATGCAGATCATGTTGATCTGGGAGATATTTAGAGATTTTGGCAAACATATATGATCAAATAATGTTTAACATGATTATCTGGCTGGTGGTTTCAATCTTTTTTTCATAATATATGGGATAATCCTTCCCATTGACTCATATTTTGTTCAGAGGGGTAGGTATACCACCAACCAGTTATGGTGAAGAAGACAGCCAAGGCCGTGGCCACCTGGGGCGGTTTGATGCGTTCCGAAGCGCTGCAAGACGAATGCGTCCGGGGCACCAAGATGTACGAAACAGATTTAAACATATGGTGTATATAGTATTATATTATCATAGAATTGGATGATGGGAAAATTTACAGGAAAACCCTATATTTGATGGTAAAAACCATGGTTTCCTGTAAATTTTCCCTTAAACCAATCCAGTGATATTAGTATTGTGTGTTTTTTTTGTGTATCTCTGTGTGTGTTTTGTGTTTGATATTTTTTGCATACATGTTCTATTAAACATATATATATATATAAAATAGATATGCACGTCACTTGAATATGTATAATATATTTTACACACATACATTTATTGTGTACTTTGTGTTTTGCTTGGGGAATCCGAGTGCCTGCCAGTTATGTCAGTCTCCATGTTTCTAATAAATTCTTCATGTTTCTTTTGGGTGAACCCCCCTTTGATCCCACGGTTGCAGGTAAAATGCCAAGTTATGTTGCTTAACATCACTGGTTGGTGGTTTCAAACATTTTTTATTTTCCATAATATATGGGATAATCTTTCCCATTGACTTTATGTTTTTTCAAGATTGTTAAAACCACCAACCAGATCACCACGCTTCATACTTTAAATATCTTATTGTCGGTTGCCTTTCGTCCACTTTTTTGTTTAACGTCCGCCAGTTGTGTTGAAATCTCAGTTGTCTCGAAAGATCATCATGGAATCATGGGTCAATATTCATATCCCGAATCTGACATGAATTAACATGAATTGACCCACTATATCCCGAATTAACCAGTGAACCCAGAAATATCCCGGATTACCCCTCTGGTAAACGTTTACATAGCTATGGAAAATCACCTTTTTAAATGGGAAATCAACTATTTCTATGCCCATGTTCACTACGTTTTTGTATGTTATACTTGGGATACTGGGAATATCATGGGGATGTCTGGACAATTGGGATCTAATGGGAGAAACATGGGATATACCCTCCCGTAATCAAGAGGGTAACCAGTGAAGCCCCTACCTTTTCCTTCAATTTCCATCCCACGCCTTGGCTGCCGTCAGGCTGCCAAGGGGATCCCTGTAGACCAGCTTGGGCTGGAGGAAGCCGAGCGATTGTTTGGGGGCCATGGCCTGGTGTTGGGTGGCCACCATGGGTGTCAGATTTCGCCATACCGTGGTATGTCATGGTATTTCCAAATGGATTTACCCTCTGGTATATTAACATAGACCCTGGCAGATAGGGGTTGGAAGACTAGTTTCCATTAAACATTGATTTTCAGGGTCGAACTGTTAATTTACCAGGAGTTACAAATCTCCAGGTATTTATCACGGGAAAAGTCATTGCTCACAGCAACACTTTCACTGAATTCACCTCAGGGGATTCTAACATCATCACCTCTGTCATAAGTAGCTAAACATAGCCGCTTTAGGGATCCATATGGATCCATCATTGGGAAAAACAACCACGAATTTACATTGCCCATCCAATGTGGGATTCACCCTGGCTGCCATAAATCATCCCCAAAATCACACATTTTTAATGGGTTAAGCATAACTATCATATAACTATCATATCTTTATTCTTACGAGTTTCTATGAGTTTAATGGGTTACGGGTTAAGTATAACTATCATACTATATATATATATATATAACTATCATCTCTTTATGAAGAGTTTCTCACATAAAAAGCATCATGAAAATGTCCGAAACTGCCCGCAGCTGTTGGTCTCAATAAGAAGTTCACGCCACGCGGCGCAAAGTGCACCGCTGCGCCTGGCGGATCATGAAGGAATCGGGATCCTGGGTACCAGTTTAGTCCAGCTACGGCATCGTTGGTTTTCATGGTGCTCCCTGGTATATGTGGTTGTTTCAAAAGATCTGAACACTGTAAATGTATGTAAATTTTACATTGTGCAATGATGTATTCTCATCATGTTTTCTCATGTCAATGGCGATTTGGGCATCCCCCTATTTCAAAATTTCATCAGAAAGTTAACCCATATCTACTACCCAGTCTTCTCTCTATCCTCAAAAGGGCTTGAGCGGAAAAATGTGACGGTTCGAACAAGAGGTCATGAAACCATGATTTGATGTTTCATCAATGCTGCATACGTGTTTGTGACGCTGAACTGAATGAACATGAATAAAAAACAAAAAACCATCTTAGGATAGCTTAAGACAGAGATCAGCCATCACCATCCATCACCTTATTTTATCTTATTGTATGGTCCCTGGTTTTTTGTTTTTTCGTCAGCTTTCGCTGCTTTCGTTCACAGTTTCGTGTTTTTTTCGTTCGGCCAGGAGGGAAAGAAAGGCCGGGGATGCTGGGTCCACCATCCTGGTGATTTAGACTTTTGTATCTTTTGTTTCCCCGTGTGACAGGAGTGTTTTGCTGTGTACAAGAGAGGCAAGTGGAGAAACTGTGCTCTATGATGTTCATTGATGTTCATTGATGTTCTCTGTGTTTTATTTCCATGGTGTGATTTTTGTTCAGCGCTTCCACTAGTTGCCACCTGCGATCCGTCCATGCAGTCTTCTGCCACCTCCAACTTGGAGAAACCTGATTTATCATGGGTTGAAGAGAAAGGAGGAACCCGCTAAACTGTTTAGTGGATGGAAATTTTAAACACTGTAAAAAAGCCGCAATTATATTCAACCAATCAACATCGGCGCATTTTGAATTCAAACAGCTTCAACCTCGAGACGGGACGATGGAAGTTGAGGCACCTACTACCCGCCATTTCCCGTGCTGGGCTTGGCGAGCGATGGATGCTGGGACCTGTAGCCTGTGAACTGACCAGGGAGGATTGGACCCTCATGATACGTGACACGAATCGTGACACTGATTGTTTTACCCTCTGGCTATTTAACATAGCTATGGAAAATGGATGAACATGGTCCATTTATAGAGGAATTCTGATGATTTACCTATCCAAAATGGTGATTTTCCATAGCTACGTTAAATAACCAAACGATAGATGTTTAGGCAAGTTGGCTCCATACCTGGATGGTTTCGTACCTTTTGAACATGTTTTTATTTTACGTTTAAGTCGATGGAAGATAATGCACATGTTTTTTATAAACATGTGAATGCCACATACTATATGTTTAAGTTGATGTTTATGTCTAGATGATGTGTGCTTAGATGGAAAAAAGCTGATTTTGCTTCGTTGCAAAACACTGAGGACAGGGGGTCTTTATGTCCTGTGGCGGTGGTGGTGAGAAAGCAGCCAAAGAGGTCCGGGTTGTCCGTGGTAAAGGGCAGAGGTAACACCACTGAGATTGGTTCACCAACCAGTTTTGGGTGGGATTTACCAGCAAGAAATGGTAGTTTGGCGATTTTTGTCCAGCAATTGTTGGGTCTTTTGGTGGATAAACCAGGATCTACCATAGGCTATTTTGGTGAACCCGTCCAAATCTGACAATTAGACTGGGCCAGCCAGAATGAGAATATGGTGTCAGAAAATATTCATATGAGGTCAACGACCTGGTGACTGGTAGGCTCACTCAAAACTCGGTTGTTTGATATCCAGCCAAAATTATTTGTAGGAATCCTTGATCAGAAATGTTTGATGGATTTCCCGTTGCTAACGACAGGAAAGGGTTCGTTCACGTGGTTTTCAACCAACATACTGTAGAAGGGCATAACAAACATAGGAGTTTCAGCAAGGAAAGCTGGGCTAAGCAGGCTCAATGATTATATATATATGTTTTGTTTTAGCTACTATGCATGGAATAATGAACAAACAAATAAGACAAATCAGTATATAAATTGTTTGAAGGGCAATCATCCCTTTTCTTTAAAAGATCAGATTGACGCTTCTTAAGATGAGCTTAGACTCAGACTAACTATGACTAACTTATGACTTACATGTTTCACACATAGGACGCAACAAAACAGCATTAGGTATCTAAGGATATCCATTGAAAACACCATTGGAATCAGGTGCATCGGTGCATCGCATCGCATCGCATCCGCAGTTTTTGAGGTGCCCAACGTGGTCCAAGCGCATCGATACGATGAGAGCACCGGAACGATGAGTACCATCGCATCGTTGGATACAGTCAAGAGCTGCTTGGATCATCGCACCGGATCGCTGAAAAGACGTGGGAAAAGACGTGGCTCTTGAAAACTGCGGATGATCGGAGAAAAACCTCCAATTTTTTATAGTAATTTGATAAGGGTCAAAAACGACTATGATGGCATCGGAAGGGATGGGGATAGAATGGGCTTTGTCCAGAAAAATTGGAATTGCTTGTTGAATTCAACGAAATACCACACGAACCTGTGGAAGTGGATCAGTTGATTGTTGTTTGATCGTGGGGTAAACATGAAGGGGCCCGTGAAGCAACAAACAGTCATATGGGAGTGAACCATTGAAGCCATCGGAATGGATGGGAATGGTATACCGCCGCATGAAGCACCAGGTTCAAGTTCATTGAGCCGCTGTACTGCCAGTTGTGCAATATCATCAATTAGAACAATAGACCTTTGGGCCACTATTCCAGTAATATAGTGTCGCAAGTTGACAGTAATTCGCAACTGTATGACTGTAGGTGAGGCGTTCATTAACATGTCATTATTAGCCATGCAAAGTCAGAAGGCCTCTAGCATGAGTTATTTAGCCTGGCATTTTTTAAACACCAATCTCGATTGGTGTTGGTTATATAATAGATCACATTTAGATCACAGCTATAGCATACAGTTTTGCAGTTGTTTGCTTAAATCCATCTACATCGATCCATATAATTCCGTTTCTTCATGGGGTACCTGCCTTGGTTTGAAACTTGTGGGCTTGGTAAGCAAACGTCTCCAGTAGTCAAACATGGCAGTTGGAAATCCCCATCTTTTTCTCTCTATACATACATGTATATATATATATATGTTCATGTATATATATATATAATTTTGTGTGTGTGATTGTGTGTCTATGCATGTGGGCATGTATATAAAAGCGAAACCATGCCTTAGAATGGTGGGTTTTTCAGAGGGTAGGAATTCTGGATATTCCTTTCATTTTTGCCTGGCAGAAGATGGTACTCAGGCAGCTTTGGTGACGCTAAAATTCAACATCTTACCACCCCGTTTTCGCTGCTTAAATCTTAAAGGTGTGGTCGATAACGGGCACATGTTGCTCCATGGCCACTCCTCAAGGTGTGGTTGTCTTCTTGAGCTACGGAGACTTGGCTGCGCATGTGGAGCTTTCATGGGGAGACATCAAGAGTCCAGCGGAGTCGAAGAGCCCATGAGTAGCCAAATTCACAGTGTTTTTTTGTTTCTATCATTTACGATTATTCTTGTTGTTTGTTTGAAGATGTTTGAAGTACAACTAGTTAATAGCATCATTTTTACTAATTTCGTTTCCCATCCCCGCCCCCCAATCCGGTTAGCCAAAGTGATGCCCAGGAAAAGCCCTGGATGTGTGGCTGGGCAGCGTCTCTGGAGGTTCCCGAGCTTTTCAGCTCTCGGCCGGTGAGCCCAGGGCTTCAGGGTCGGATCTGGAAATGGGTTGCTTGTCATGAAAAAATCAATTGGTTTAAGGGAAAATCTACAGGAAATCATCGATTTTCCAATGAAATATGGGGCTTTCCTGTAAATTTTCCCTTAAATCATCTTAAATCAATCCATTGAAAAATGGGAAAGTACGCGAAAGTCCTGTATCTATGGGAGTTCTAGGTCCTAGGTCATTAAACGGCAGGATATGGCAAGCATCTATGAGAATTATAGGTCGTTCGTCATTCCATTTTTTTATGACACCTGAAAACCTTGGATTTACTGATAATTGCATAACTGTCAAGACAAAGGGTGATGATTATGCGTGATATGGGGAGGCGTGCGGGGTCATTGCCTTGGGTTCTTACGCCAACTGTGATGCCAAGGGATAGTGACGGTTCATGTTATCCTCGCAGTCACTGGCAGTGTTGATCCCTACATCAACATATATATATATTTATTGCAAGTGACTGGTATATGTTTATGTAGGGATGTTGATATTTGCCATCCACTATATATTTTTTATTTTTCACATGCATAGTGGATGGTACAGGAATGGTTGCCAAAAAACACTTGTGTTTAAATCGGTGAATCTACACCATACAGTACACCCAGAGAATGCAAAGTGATTCCCCCGAGTTGTGTTTGTTTGTTTATAACCCCCAGTCATTATCATATAGTATCAGATATCAATATAATTATATATATATACTGTAAGTGTATGTATTCACCACAAACCATAAGTTAATATAAGTTACCCTCTGGTAAATTAACATAGACCCTGAAAATAGCCTTATTTGAATGGAACTAATCTTCCAATCTCTATTTGGCAGGGTCTATGTTAATTTACCAGAGGGTATATCTCATTATCATCCCATTATTCACTATTGTTAACCATTAAATCACCATTTTCCTATGGTGAACCATGTGGGTTATAATAATCCACTTGGCTTACACAGTGGGCACCCACTTAGGTGGAGAACAATAGCATCACCCAGCTCTGCGAATGGACCACCGAGACGGAGGGGAAGACGCTGGGATTTGACGGAAGCGTTTGATAAAGTTGGTGAAGGGTTCATCCCAATAAAGCATCAATGTTTAATGGTTAAATCAAGTCAAATCCATCACCTTAGTTACCATTGGTTGATCATCAATTCAATAAATCATCAAAGATGATGGGTTTAACCGGATTTCAGCAACAAAGACTATAAGTTACCAAGAAAAACCTTGGGATTTGAGCAACAAAGCAACACTGGTTGGTGGTTTGGAACTTTTTTTATTTTCCATATATTGGGAATAATCATCCCAACTGACTTTCATATTTTTCAGAGGGGTTGAAACCACCAACCAGTTAATCATCAACAAAAAATCCACAAGAATCAAAAGAAATCAATAAGAAACAATAAGAATCAAACATCAACAAAACAGTAAAGAAACATCAATGAAATATGAATAATAGTCAATCAGAATCAAATAATAAGCATCAACTAAACATCACTAAATTAGTGGAACAATACTTAGTGGTGTTTTTTGGAACTGCAGTGGCGGGGTACCGATTGTAAGAGTATTTTATCACATTTTTGGTGACCCCTATTATTTAACAAATTTGGTTTTATGAATCCGGGGTTGGCATTAGTTGGGAAGGCGGCTTCATGCTTGGCTGATTTGTGAATTTGTTCTAAGAACCAGAAAAATAGGTGGGGAAAGAGTTTGCGGGCATGTGTTTCGTTCCATCTTTTACAGTAAATAGTGGTATGAGTACTGTAGCAGCAGTTCATATTCAGGTGTTTTAGGATGTTACTAGGTTATAGTATGTTGACTGTTTTTTCAATCATATCTGGTTGGTGTTTTTTGGGATGATTCTCCCAGCCTGGTGGCAACAGAGGAGTAGGGAAATTGGGTATTATGAACCGCACAATGGTGACATGACCGACCAAATATATATGAGGGTTTAAGTCAGCAAACTTGATGTCAATCCACCCATGGAGCATGTAGATTGAACCAACCAAGAATCAGGAGATAAACCAACCAATGAATCGCGATATCTCATCCAACAGTGGTGGAATGCAGCCATGGTACGGCAGGCAACATCCAAACAATGGCTGCAGATAGTACGGGTGTAGGGGTAAGGCTGGTCTTGATATCAGAGGTTGCACTGGCACCAACATGTTGCCCAATATTTTGCTGGCGCTACTGAGGGGGCCTAGCCAGAACGTGGTCAGGCAGCTTGTTGTTGAGTTTGTGCGGTTTTGTGGCACTGGGAGAGCGAAAAGGAGATAGTGGGAGGACAATTCATGTAGTCTATCCGATTAGCACCTGACACCATCTACTGCATGAACATTTGGATGGTGGCTTCAATTTTCTTAAGTTTGCCCCACTTGGGGTGATACCCCTCAATAGCTCCCAGGGTGCAGTGGGACCGAAAGTACGCCCACATTTAAGACTGACAAGCATAGCCAATGTAGTTGGGCATGATAGAACTTAACCATAGCAACACATTTTTTTATATCAGCATCTAAGAATGGGGATGATTGTTTCCAGCAACAACTGAAAGGTGGTGCTCCCACAGTGATAACCTTTATAAAGCCCATAAACTAGTTCTAGTTAATTATATATATATATGTATATACTTATTTATTCCATTAAACCCTAGTTGACCTGAACCCCAACAATTGGTGATTTGCACCAACTACCTCAATCCCATAAAAATCAGTGAATCAGCCTCAAATGCCATCAAATCAGAATGAAATCCGCATGAAATCAGCTGGGCACCAGGCTCTCGCCCTCCGGGCACTTGGTGGCCACCGGCGGCACCGACGGTCGGGTGAAGATCTTTGAGGCAAAAATTATACCTTTGGTGGATGGGAATCCCAGAAAGATTACGAAGAACCATAGATGTATATAGATTTATGGGAAAATGATGGAGATTTATTGGGGAAATGATTGGGATTTCTTGGGGAAATGATGGAGATTTATTGGGGAAATGATGGAGATTTTTTGGGGAAATGATGGGGATTTCTTGGGGAAATGATGGGGATTTCTCGGGGAAATGATGGAGATTTCTTGGGGAAATGATGGAGATTTCTTGGGGAAATGATGGAGATTTCTTGGGGAAATGATGGAGATTTCTTGGGGAAATGATGGAGATTTATTGGGGGAATGATGGGGATTTCTTGGGGAAATGATGGAGATTTCTTGGGGAAATGATAGATTTCTTGGGGAAATGATGGGGATTTCTTGGGGAAATGATGGAGATTTCTTGGGGAAATGATGGAGATTTATTGGGGAAATGATGGAGATTTATTGGGGAAATGATGGAGATTTTTTGGGGAAATGATGGGGATTTCTTGGGGAAATGATGGAGATTTATTGGGGAAATGATGGAGGTTTATTGGGGAAATGATGGGGATTTCTTGGGGAAATGATGGGGATTTCTGTGGGAAATGATGGGGATTTCTTGGGGAATGATGGAGGTTTCTTGGGGAAATGATGGAGATTTATTGGGGAAATGATGGGGGTTTCTTGGGGAAATGATGGAGGTTTCTTGGGGAAATGATGGGGGTTTCTTGGGGAAATGATGGAGCATTCTTGGGGAAATGATGGAGGTTTATGGCTTTATGGGGAAATGATTGGAACTTATGGGGAAATGATTGTAGTGAAGTTGATTTATGTCAAAAAGAAATGAGATGGGTTTATGAGATATAAAATCCAGCATGACACACATTTTACAAACAGAAATGGGGTGAGCATGAGAGGTTAATCAACACACAATGGACAATTGGGGCTCCACCAGCAGATTATGCCTTTTAGACATCAGGCAGCCTGCGGTTTTCAGCCGGCAATTTCTGGTGACATTCTTCGGGATTCTTGGGGAAACCATGGACATGGCTCCATATTCGCTGGGATGAACCTCCATATTCTGGTGTACAAAACCATTGCGCTGTACCAAAAGATCCATAAGCCCTAGCTGACCTACTCTTATAAACTATAAGCCAACTTAGTCCAAACATGAGAAATACCTCCGATTTTAAATCAGATGGTTGCTTTACAAGGTAAAATGATCATGAACCATTTCATTTCGGTCTGACCTATTTTCAGACACACTATCTATGGATAAGTGGACATTTATACATTCATGATATTTGTGCACGGCATTGTTTTGGTGACTGAATCTGACTCTGAAAACCTGCAAGTTATCCAAATATGACGTGGATACATTATACACGTATATTCAATATACAGTAATATAATTATAATTTGATAAAACAACATTTTAATATACTATACCCTGAGGAGCAAAAAATGGTGCTATAAATTCACTTATCAAAACGCAGCAGTTCTCTTTTTTGAATTACTCATGGGCTAAAAGGTGGTGCTGTAAGTGCATTTATACCCATAACAGAACCCGTGAATATCCGCAAAATCTGCCAGTCAGGCTTAGGGCAACATCTAGAAGATTTGGTTTTGAAGGGGCTGTCATTGGCTGCCACGAGCTGTAAAAGGACGCGCCGAGTTTATTCACCGCCCATTTTTGCCCCATGTTTGTTGGTTACCCTCTGGTAAATTAACATAGACCCTGAAAATCACCAATTTTTAGAGGAAACTAATCTTCCAACCCCTATCTACCAGGGTCTATGTTAATTTACTGGAGGGTAAATTTCGCTTCTAGTTGGTGAAGTCACCGACTGGTTCCCTGGTTCGCCCAAGAATTGCCAGGCATCAAAGCTTCAGGTTGAGCCCGTGCTGAAGCACAACTGTGCCACTGGGACGCCTTTTTTTTAAATGTCGTGAGGCATGAGCAGTTAGCAGCTGTGGGTATCAATATGCAACCAACCATTTCAATTCATTTTAATTACACGGGTATGATGGGATATGCAGTGATATGTTTATCTGAAAATGGCCATGTTGCATCGTGTTGCCCATTTAATATGTCATTTTAATGGAGAACACGGTCATTCAGCAACAGGTAAAATAAACAAACCCATTTGGTTGGTGGCACCATTGACGGATCATCACCAGCGACCATGCGAAAGATCGTTGGATCACACCTGATGATGGTCCCAGGTGTTTGTTGTTTTTTGCTTGGCGCCTGTAAGAGGGTCCTGCGTGCACTTTTTGCTCCGCCTATGCTTTTTGTTTTTGCTTCATGTTGGGGTGGGGTTGGCTGGGTGGGGTGGGGTGGGGCAATAACGTCCTGTACTTGCACACCCTTTTGCTGTTACGTCAGAGACTTTTTTCTTGCTACGTTATAAGAACTTCTCTTTTTTTTACTTGTGCATTTTTCTACGCTACGTTGTATTTTTGATGCTATTTTGTAAGGATTCTCTTGCACTTCCATATCTTCAATATAATGTCTTTAGAGTTGATGCTACGTCAAGACAACGCTATGTTATGAAAATTACGAGTCAGAAGATCTTGACTTGTACTTCTACTACAATCCGATGCTACGTTATTATGTAAATTACTTGATGCTACGTCACAAGAACTTCTCCGGAGTTGACACTACGCCAGAAGACCTTGACTTGTACTTCTACTACCACGTGACCACATACTGCCAAAAAAAACTGCCAGAAAGACGTGAAAAAAGTGTACGAAGTGCTGGAAGGGTTGCCGAAACCCACTTTCTGAGCAAACCCTTTCAGAGGTTTTGCATGCTTTTCTGGCAGATCGATTTCAAACGAAATCCTTCAAAACCACCATTTTTAATGATTCTCAAAAGCCATGAATCCGAAACATTCACAAACGCAGGGCCCCTTTTCTAGGCGCCGGCACCTGGTTTTTGGGCCGATTTTCTTCAAAAAATCCTCCGTGGCAAAGTACGGTTGTAAATCAACCAGCTTGGCTACTTGGGCCCAGACAAATGATTTGTTTTCAGTGGCTAAACCAAGTCATTTTACACATCAACGCCCTCATCACAGGTGTAACATCTTAGAGATAAAGAATTGTTCAAGGTTGGCAGATGAAGGTCGTGCTTTTAGTTCTTTAAAACTTCGAACACCACTTGGTATTCCCCATCACTGGGAAAGAAGAATTGTTTCATGTGATCCCACATGGGGTGACCTCTGATGACTGACCATACTGCCTGTTTGAACTGAACTGTTTGAGTTTGAACTGTTGAAATCAGTTAAACAGATTTACCCTCTGGTTATTTAACATAGCCATGGAAAATGGCCCATTTATAGATGGTTTACCTATTAAACATTATGATTTTGCATGGCTATGTTAAATAACCAGATGGTAATAAGCCCATTTCATGCGATAGAATATGTATATATATATATATATGTGATATATGTGTGTGTATGTTCACAGTTGAAGTTGAATCATGCCAAATCCAATCAGATCCCAATTTCTTGATGTGTTTGTTTCCACGAATCATCTTAAACAGCTCTTTTAAAATCCATGCTCACAGCTATATTCTTTCAAATGCAATTTGAGTATTCACATCTTCATCCCACTATTTTTTTTTCCTCCAGGTGCAGTTTGAATCCCATTAAAATCCCATTGAATGATAAATAGTGATGCTAACTGGTTGGTGGTTTGGAACATTTTTTGTTTTTCCATTATCTTGGGAATGTCATCATCCCAACTGACGAACTCCATCATGTTTCAGAGGGGTTGGCTCAACCACCAACCAGAATTCCTGGTTAGCTATTGAAAATGGCCATTTCTAGTTGATTTTCCCATTAAAAAATGTGATTTTCCATAGTTATGTTAAATTACCAGCTAAAATGGTGGTAGGTAAACCACCAACCAGCTAAAATTCTCATTTCCCCGCATGTTTCTGAGGCCAAGAATGACGAGGTCCTAGACCTGGACTTCTCTCCTGAGTCTTGGCATCTGCTAGCGATTGGTGATTGGTGAAAGTATGAAGGATTTTGTGCAGCTTTTAATGAGATTCAATGGCATTCAATATCATGTTATTGGGATTTAATGGGATTTAGAGGTCAACCATATCATGTTTATATATTTTTTGATGGGATTCAATGGGATTTGTCTTGGGATTTCATGGGATTTATTGAATGATAGTAACATTGAATAGGAATTAATGACATGTAATGGATTCTTAGGAAAATTGATGGGATCATATGTAATATGAGATCTATTGGGATCCAAATTGAATGGGATTTATATAATGATATCCAACGGGATTTAACGGGACATAGTGATTGTCATCCAAAAAATTGATGTAGACCAGCCTTGTCTGCAACCTGGAGAAAATCGGAGGCTTCAGGTTTGACATCAGGGCCGAACAAGCCAGCGGGTGGAGTTACGGTCTTGGACCCTTGGAAAGCATGGTTTTGTACCCTCTGGTAAACGTTTACATAGCGAACTGGAAAATCACCATGTTATCAATTGGTAAATTCACTATTTCTATGGCCATTTTCAATAGCTAACCAGAGGGTAGATGTTTGGAAGTTGCAAGTGCCCAACTGGTTTGAAAAGGGCCGCCTTTGATTCGATTGCGATAGGAACTCTTGAAATTGGAACTGCGATGAGACAACAAGCTGTGAAAGGACCGTTAAAAAGATTGGCTGCTGGTTTCACCGGTGATTTACGTGTTCCATGTTGCCACCATCAGCCGGGTGATAACCGTGTATGGAACTGAGCCCAAATGGATCAAATGGATCCAACTGGGCTATAGTAAATATCGGCCTCAAAAATTAGAAAAAAAAACGACTAAATTAGGGATAAATGTGTGTTTTGTCTTTTTGGGGGTTGCGCATGCCAACATTGCAGGCAAGACCACACACCGTTTGTAATTTGTACTTGAGGCTGCACGATTACATCATGTTACATGCCTTGAAGTGTGCCATAGTGTGCCCCAGAACATATGAACTTGTCATAACTTGTCAGTGAACACCTGTGGCAAGGAAAACCCAAAGCCCGGCAGACAATTATGTGCAGATGCGGAGAAGGAATTAATCTTTCCTCAGCCTCCAAAACAGGGAATTGCACTCGCCTAAATATACACATGTTTGTTTTATGATTGATGCTGTAATACATATTTTGGTTTGATTGTCAATTACACCGCCAATGAACAAATGAATTATTTCAACACGCAAAGTTTGGCTAGGCTATAGTGTGCAAATATGTTCCTAGGTCCTAGTAATCAGTCATGCCACCAAGTTACGTGCAATTTGGCCCTCCACTTTGCTGTTTGCAGCTGATTGTGGCCTCAGGATAACAAGACCTTAGCCTCTTGTGATCGTACCGGTTCTTGTCGACTGTGGGACCGAGGGCGGGGGAACGAAGTCTCCATGTTTCTGTGTTTGGGCACATCTAGGTCAATCTTAGATGGGTACTTTAAACCTTTAGTCTTTTGGTATTAATGGGAAAATCTAAGAATCTAAGAATTTAATTGTTTGCAGGGTATCTAAGATTGGCAATGACATGAGGGTATGCCATTTTGTGCCGATCTAGTAGGATTGAGTGGGATGTATGCATGGCTTTGTCCCCAAATCTTGCTTCAGCATCAAGAAATATATGGCTAAAACGCACTTCCAGTGGTTTTATCATCGGAGAATGTCACCGCAGGGTGAATAGTCTTGAACTTCGATCATTTGAATGACTTGGTAACTTGGTATGCACTCAAATGAGCGGCAATCAAACGTTGCAATCATGCGAGTGAACATCCCCCATGTATGAATGATTTCCCAGTATTTTCCCATTAAAATGCCTATTTATAGTGGATTTTCCATTACCATGTGTGATTACCAGAGGGTAGCCATGTCATGGGTTCGTCTCAAGTTTGGGGATATGCCACAATGGTATGTGTTTGCAGGGGCAATGATGATAACCATTGGCGTGTTGGGGAGCCCCATATTGAGACAAAACCCATATTATGGCTAGTTGTTTATTTAATCATCAAATCATCAACCAAATCAGAAGGATTGGGGGTTAATGGGGCAAGATGTTAACCAGCAGCAATAATCCATAGAGTTTATCACAAATTGAAGGTGCTGCACTTATTGCCATGAAGGAATTTTGAAATTTATGATCAATCATGAAACGAAATAGGGGGTAGCATATGTTGAGCAATGTTGAGGTCTGACCCAATACCATCTACACACAAATACGTTTGATAATATTACTAAGGTATTTGCAGTGTTTTTTCTTCAAAGTTACATCGCTGATAAACAACCTATCAATCCATGATCTGGTTGGTGGTTTGGAACATGGCTTTTATTTTTCCATTAAGTTGGGAATGCCATCATCCCAAGTGACTTTCACTCATATTTTTTTCCGAGGGGTAGGGCTCAACCACCAACCAGACATGTAAACTAAGTCACACTGCCTACAGGAAAGCCATGTTGGTCCCTCCAGGACTTGGCCTATGATGAAATCTGGCATGTTTAGTAAATGATGCAATTGCATGTATGTGTACATAAGTATATTTAAAATTATACATATATATACACATGTAGACTTCAGACTATAATTCATATATATATATATCTATATATATACAATATATGTACAATATATATATATATATATACAATATATACAATATATACAGTATATACAGTATATACAATATATACAATATATATATACAATATATATATATATATACAATATATACAATATATACAATATATACGATATATACATAAATTGGATCAGCTATAGCTGGCACCCTTGGAGCATGACTTGATGCAGGACCCTGCCAGTGGACAGCAGTTGAAAGTCATCGACTACAAGCGCCTTGCCTCTGGCCAGATCGATGATTTGCCTATTGAGATTGGATGATTGGTAAGTTTCCATAGATGCCATAGCTATCTCAAATTACCAAAGGGGATGGATGATTGGTCCTTGGGCTCTTGAGGTGCCTATTTTCGAACCCATCGATTACCAAAAAATTCTGAGGTACAGGTATTGGGAAGATATGGGACGTATAGAAACACATGGAACGCGGTATGGGGAAATTGGTTGCAATTTTGGACATTAAATCGGGATCACTTGAAAGTAAAATTTGTTGGCTGATTGGTTGAGACTGTTTTTTGTTCAACACAAAACTGAGCAAAAATTGGAGTTCAACCAACAAGAACCTATAATGTTCTCAGTTTTTAAGGGTTGAATCAGCTTAACGTCACGTTTTGGTGATAGAGGGTAGTGGCCATATTTACCTATACAAATGATGGGTTGGAGATGGCCCTGTGGAATTGTTTGATGTGCAGTTTCTACCAACTGGATGGCAATCTGGTTGCGTAATTTTGACCTATATAGGTAGCCAGAAAGAGCTATCCGCAAAATATGGCTAGATTGCAGATCCAAAATGTGATGGGCGAGCCATTGTGGAAATTAAGGCCACATATTTCATCATTTTTGGCAACTACTACTGCAAATTTGATCCACGTTGGTTGCCTTTTGGCATTGAAACCTGAATCCCCTGGCTCCACAGCAGATCCAACAAAGCTGGTGTCAGGTACTCTGGAGCTGCTGTTTCAGTTCGAGTACTTAGATGCTTGGTGAAGTGGATATTGAGACCTTGAGCCGGCCACTGAGCTCCTATGACTGGTTTGGATGGGTTCAAATTAGGTGAACATCGGGGATGGTCTACCTCAGACAATGAATAGAATCCATCATGATCATAATTCATTGGATTGCCATTGGAATTGCCAGGGCCAATATTGCACAAGAATATTTCTTCGGTTTGTCTTAAGATAGGCTATCGCAAGTTTGATGCTTTATCATATTTTTAAACATACCCTCTGGTAAACTAACATAGCTATTGAAAATGGTCATAGAAATAGTGGATTTACCCATTAAACATGGTGATTTTCCATAGTTATGTTAGTTTACCAGAGGGTATCTTTGTTTCCTATTAGAATGGCGGATTGGGGGGTTAAACCCCCATGGTCGGAGACACATAAAGTGTCCCAAGCTGTTCCAATTTGGAGGGCCTGGGACCATGGTTAAACCTCCAGCTGTGGCCAACTCAGCCTCGGGGCGGCATTGGAAGCCATACCATGCCCCCAAGAAGTTGTTTCTTCTGGTGTACCATACTGGTTCTGATAGACGCAAGTTTTGGCTTTAGGACCATACCTAAACATTGAGCGAAGCTTTAGGACCTACTGTGAACAGTGGAGTGGGATAATATGTCCAATCCAAGCTTGTTTCAGAGATTTGTGAAAGGCCCGATTCCAACATCCATGTTTTTCGGAAAATCTCACAATTATAATTATATATATATAATATATATATTATTACATTATCCATTATCCGTTATATCATATCTATCTATCTATCTATTTATCTATCTATCTATCTATCTATCTATCTATCTATCTATCTATCTAACTTTCTATTTATCTATCTATCTATCTATCTATCTATCTATCTATGTATCTATCTATCTATGTATCTATCTATCTATCTATCTATCTATCTATCTATCTATCTATCTATCTATCTATCTATCTATCTATCTATCTCTCTACCTACCTACCTACCTACCTATCTAGATTATCTATCTATCTGTCTGTCTGTCTGTCTGTGTCTGTCTGTCTGTCTGTCTGTCTGTCTGTCTGTCTGTCTGTCTGTCTGTCTGTCTGTCTATATCCACTATGATATTGCCGAAGGCAGCTGATTTCGTTTTCTCCTTCGGAGATCTTAGGATATTTGCCGCCCGCAGAAAATTCGCCACAGCTGCTGCTCGCGGCCATGTCGGCGCCCCGTGGTCCTGCGTGCAACTTGGAGCCATGAACAATACCACGCTGGTAATCTCACAGCACCGGGCAAAACAACATAGTGACTGCAGCAATACATGGATATAGTGATATAGATATATATACTTATATACTTACTTATATATAGATATACACATACGGACATATATGCACATATATATATATTACATATATTTTTTAAACACATGCATACATATATATGTACATATTCATATATATATATATGAATATGCAAATGTTGTTCCCCAAATGATAATAAGGAGTGTTTGTTGGGGAACACCATGGTGATATCAATCTTATAGCATCCAACTGGTTTTTCGGCAGGAACAAAGGATGAACAAAAGTAGGGATCTAATGAAATTTAAAGAGCAACACGTGGGAGTACTGGCATTGAGCCAAGGATGGATGCCCGCTTGGACTTGTAAAAAACATATTCAACGGATATCATTGGAGCCTACTAATTTTGCCCAGAAATAAGGACCCTAGATTTTGGAATCTTTTGGAAAATCAGGGCAAGTTCTTAGGTCGCTGGAAATGTTATTATTTCCATTTGTTTTGACCATAGAGCATTGAGTATTGAGTGCTGAAAATGTGTGGTATGTACTTTGAAATTTAACATATTTGCTTGTGTAGTATATCGTATAACTACATATAATTACCATTTTTTGTTGCTGTTTTTTTTGTTTTTGTTACACGTTTGTTCTGCTGGCAAAGGGGTTGTTACCCAGCGCCCGGCACTGATAGGTATAGCACTTTACAACAACGACGGGAACATCGACTCTTGCCGTAGGATGGGAACGTCAATCATGGGGGATGTGCATCACCAACAAAGACATGGGGAGTGCATAAAAAGCCTACAGGCCTGCAGGTTATGGTGATGTAGTGGGTTTTAATGGGATGTACTAGGATATACTTGGATATAATGTGTATAATATAATGGGTGTTTTTTCCCACCTGCCAGGTGGGGGTCTCTAGATTTTAACAAAGGTGCAACTCCTTCCTTCTCCTTCTCCTTCTCCTTCTCCTTCTTCTCCTTCTTCTCCTTCTTCTTCTTCTCCTTCTTCTCCTTCTCCTTATCCTCCTCTTCCTCTGCCAGCTCTGGATGCAGTGGGTGATGGGTGGACCCGAACTCCATATCGCCAGCTCCGGATGCTGTGGAGTGCGCCTGGACCTGAACTCATGCCAGAGAGAACGCCAGACAGAATGTCAGATAGAATGCCAGAAAGAATGCCAGAATATTATATATATATACATATATATATATGTGTGTGTATACATATTTACTTTTATATGCCATATATACTTCCAGATGGTATGCCAGAAACTATGTCAGAATGGTGTCTCAGGGCGGGAATCATTCGAAGAAAGTACGTTGTACGATGGAACTTGGACTTATTTTTTGACAACCAACATTCGGAAGCACCCAGGGACCCAAGATATAGTGATACTTACTGGGATGTTTCATGGGGTTTTTCAGGGATTGCATGAGATTGGGTATACGCTGGAAAGAGCGCCTGTGATTATTTGGGATGCTACCCGGCCTGGTAAACATAGAAATAGCTATTGAAAATTGCCATTTATAGTGGTTAAATGGTGGTCAATAGTTGGTTAATAGTGGGTAAACATGCAAAAACTATTGAACATGGCCATTGAAATAGTGGATTTACCCATTAATAGCATTGTGATTTTCCAGAGTTATGTAAACGTCTACCAGAGGGTAATGTGTTTGTACTGATTTTCCATTATTATAAAGATCCCTGATTCCAAATTGACGATCAACTCCAACTCATTCTTACCTGCCATGATGACATTTGGCATTTTTCAACAATCCATGGTCTGCAAATCTCCAAATTGGGAGACGTTTTTAGTCATGTAGACAATGAAGTGGAGGAACAGGGGCACCACACTGCAGAGATTGAACCCACACCTATCTACAGTCCTGCACTCCAAGGGCCCTTTGTTTACCATTTCACTGCATGTGATTTTCGTTTTGCACCCTTGAGGTCAAAGAAAAGAAACTGGATCAAAGCCCACTGACAGCCATGGAGCTTGACCATAGCGCGTGACTCGGACCCCAGCATTGACATTTGCAGTACCCTCCAGTAATCCAAGAAAGATGTGGAATCTTCAGCATTTCTAAATCATTTCTTCGGAAAAACACTACAGATTGTTTATAATCTACGTTAGTTTGCCTTAGGGTAATTCTTGGTGAGGAGTAGATGTGTCTCACCAAGAAACATTTGGAGAGAAAGCACACACACAAAGGTTACCAGGTTTATTGTTCCGCAACAACAGCGGGGATCTAACAATGAAACCAGCGGGTGTTCAACCAGCAAAAGTGCAGATATGAACTTGAACCATAAACTCATCAAATCCACGGACTGGACTCTTGAGTGACACCCTTCGAACCGAATTGCAGAGAAGTTTATTCAACGAAAGCGCTGACGCAAACACGTACGATGAGCATCACTTGGTGCATAGTAGGGGGAACTATAGGTGATTTTGTCAGTTCAACGTAGGGATGGTTCATACCCAGCTAGGAATGAACTGTATCGTATGGTGTTACTAGGGTTAATCCAGTCGAAGACAGGGCTGTCGCCCGTAGCTTCGGCCCTGCTGATGCTCCACTGTTTGGATAGTGCTTCTCACTAGACATGTTGTTATTTTTTGGCGACACATGTTTTTACCCTCTGGTAAGCAAACAGTTTGCTATTGAAAATGGCCCAGTCGAAATAGTGGATTTACCCATTGAAAATGGTGGATCTTATAGAGGGTAACTCATAGGTCATTGGCATCATAATCCCATGAAAAATCCCATTCGAAATCCCCCATTCTCCCTAGAGAAATGCGAAGAATTGGATTCCATGCGAAGACTTGGAGCTGTCATTTCTCTCTGTGTTTCTGTTTGGTTTTTTTAGGCAGCAGGTGTGCGTGAACTTCGTCACAGGAGGAGCCGTGCATGGAGTTGCTGGTGAAATCCTGTGACTAAATCATACCAATGTGGTTAATACTATGATTCAATTATCAATAGTTGCTGATTATCAACATTAATGATGAGATAGTAATCACTACTATTAATGGGACATGTGATATATCACTACTATTATTCACTAATATCACTAATTTGGGTAAACCAATGACAAAAACCACCCATGACTGGGAATGGTAAACATACATGTTTATACCACCTATAAAAATGGTGATGACTGGGGGATGGTGTATTATTATAACCACAAATTCGTAGACATGTTTTGTTCTATTGTTTGGTCCCTCCATTTTCTGAATGTACTACTGAAACCACTGTTGTCTTGGGAAATTGACCAAAAAACACGTGGCGAAAATAGGGACTCAACTTGATATGCGCACACGGTAGGAACAAGGTTGTGTATACATTTATATGTTATCATAATTATTTATTGTAGTTGTTTTTGTTGGTGTGTGTGTGTGTCTGTTCTGTTGCTTCCACTGACATGGATGAAGATAGTGATGCTACAAGAAATCATGGTTTCGTCGCCCCATTGTCATGAAATTTGGTGATGGCTAGCCAAACCTTTGTGATTCATGATGGCTGGAGTGAAATGGTAAGTACAAATAATGTTGCACACACACCAAACCATAAGCTCTCCACTGTTCAAACATGTGGATAGATATTTATATACCTTTAACAAAATGCGTAGTTTGTTTTTGTCTTTCAGGGTGTACTATATGGCACCATAACCCCCATTGCCGCCTCTGCAGCGCAGGAAAGCGCATCTATTCGATCCCTGCCATGCGATGCTACTCGCCATGCAAAAACGAACCCCAGTGGGTGACCCCTCAAAAATGATGAGATAAAACTAGAAGCTGAAAATACTTTCTGGATGATTCTGGCCCAAAAATCCAAGTAGCATTGCAGTGTACAATGCATCCAGTCGTTTACAAATAATTATGCAGTTGGGTGTTGTTTTCCCCATAGGGCCGGGTACCAGTGGTCAATTGGCCAGTCCTCCGCTACTTCAAAAAGCGCATGGCAATCCAACCGCCCACAGGTTTGAAAAAAGTGGAGAATGCAGCTTGGCTGACACAAGATGCATTGCATTTTGGCGGATAATGACAGCTAAAGATCTGGCAACCTTATCATAGGCAAAAGGGCCTATGGTACCAAATGGCCGCTAGGAAACGTCGAGCTCAGAATCTTGGAATTTGATATTAAATAAGTTGTCTGAGAGTCAATATGAGTACATTCGCGGGGTAAACAGTGTTATCATAATGTTAGTGGTTAAATAATCTATTTGAGTCCATTTGAGTTCCCCCTGAGACTGTTAGAGCTTCCATTGAGCCTCTTTGAGATTATTGCATTCTGTGCATTAAAAATGTAAATGAGTAAAATCGAGTGACTTCGAAAGAAATTGAGGTAATTTATGTTGCCCAAAAAATAACACTGAAACAGCACTTCGAAAGAAATTGAGGTGATTTGAGAACCCCCCCCCAAAAAAAAACTGTGTCTATTTTGTTGATATACAGCAGTTGCAGTAGAATGAGTTCGCTTCAATTCTGGTTTCCTAATGCGCACTACGCTGCTGAATGAAAATCAGGACATGATGATTACCGGGGCCCCTTTATTTCAATCTCAACTTTACCCAATAGATTATGTAGTATACACTTCCGTATGCATGTGGCCCTGCTCCTTTTGTGGACCTCGGTTTGGGTTTGGTTGTTTGTTCCCCCCACCCATTCTGTGAGAGCATTTGAGTGAGATTGAGTCAGGGTGAGAGCTTCTAAGTGACACTAGCCCCCCATTATGTGAGAGCATTTGGGTACATTATGAGCAGCTCTGAGTGAACAAATCCTTGGACCGGAGAAAAAGCCATTGAATTAGTTTGGTTCCATTTGGTTGCAATTGAGGCCATTTGAGCAACTGGTCAATTAACAACTAAAATTTGCAATTGAGACCGTTTGTTTTTTTTGAAACATTTTGAGTGTTTTTTTCTTTTTGGTTGTTGGCTATTTGGTAATGTCTTGGCATCAAGTTTTGGACATCTCCATCAGCCGCTTTTTTCATCCCAGCGAGCTGTTCTGAGCCAGCTAAAGTGCGCACAGAGAGCGTGCGAAATATTTTGAGATTTCAAAATCCGAAAATGGCCCCTCAATTTATCTCAAAAAATGGCCGAGAAAAATATGTCACTTTTGATCAATTTTGGTTTGGTTTGAGTGGTGCTCGAGTGCTGCATGAGCATGTTTGAAGCCTTTTGACTGGTTTGGAGGTTAAAAAAAATTACTCAAAATTTTGCATTTCCTCAAGGCCATTTCCTCAAGGCGTGTATTTTGCCTATGACCTTAAGTGTGAAGCCATGAAAACATGAAGGATGTGATTTCTTGAATGGATTACGGACAAATCCGAAGCATCATCCATCCCAACAAGCATGATCTAGACTAGAAAAGATATTAAACATGTGCTGAGAAATCCTGCTGGTTTCACGGTAGTTGCCTTGGGGATGAAAAGCTTTAACTCATCATGCTGGCTTGTAGATTCATGTGCTGTTCTCTCTCTCTCTCTATATATATATATCTCTCTCTCTCTCTCTTTTGCTATGTGCTGTATTGTATACAGTATTATATATAATATATGTATATGATTTTATCATGTATTATGTATCTCTATCTTTTGTACATTTATGTTGGTTTGTTTGTACTCTATATTATTGGGAGGGTGGTCCAAAATTGTCAATGGTTTTCCTTTTTAGGTCTTGTGTTTTTTTTTCGCACCACCCAAACACAAACTGCATAGCTGCTATGGCATAGCTTACGTGTCGTCGTCTTGGATGGTTGTTGGGTGC
This sequence comes from Cladocopium goreaui, assembly GCA_947184155.2. Classification (NCBI taxonomy): domain Eukaryota; class Dinophyceae; order Suessiales; family Symbiodiniaceae; genus Cladocopium; species Cladocopium goreaui. Next base: position 276,781 of record CAMXCT020001035.1, read on the forward strand.
GGCATCAAGCAAATCTTCGGCCTCCACCGCATGGGTGGTAGCATGTTTGGACCCATCATTAGGGGTCCCGCAGTTCCAAAATCCACAGAAACCAGCACATTTAGCGAAAACATTAGTTTACTGGAGAAATTTCCTAGAAAACCATCACATTTGGTTGATTTTGGCAACACCAGGGTCCACTGGCAAAAACGGACACATGAAACCCATCAAAATCCCCATGTTTGATGGTAAAAACCACTAGTTTCTCATACTCACCACATCTTACCACCAAAAAAACAAATTTCTCATTGATTTCTGATAGATTTCCATAGATTTCCTATATTTTGGTCTCTTTTTCAAGACCTTTCACCAGCCCGGAAGCGTCTCCGAGGTCCATGAACTGCCAGCGCCCTGCGCCGCCTTCGTAGGGAACACCGCGGTCTCGGGCAGTGGAGATCGATCCATCAACTTGTGCCTTGGCGAGGCCCAGAAAACAACATCATGAACAGATGGGGAACCAATAAAATAGTCTATATAATATGGTGTGTAGTTATATACATTTATACATAGATCATGTTCAATGATATGATTTAATATAATCAATTATATATATATATACGAGTGTATGTCTATTCATGTATATTATATATATATCATAGACAAATAGTATTAAACAAACAATTTTGTTTGTGTTCATAGTTATTTAAATTTATATATATGCATATGTTTTAATATACATATACAAATGCGTATTTATAGTATTATTCTGAGTTACATACATACAAGGAATGTATTGCGCCTTGAAGCATCATGGTGTATATTGGCAAATCATGTGTTGCAACATATTGAAATATTATTGGCATTCTTGGAAACATATTCACAATCAAATAGAACTGCGGGTAAACTATGGCATTCGTGATTTTACAGTAGGGTGGCTTGGTTTTTGTGCATCATTGGATCCCAGCATGACACATGACATCTTGGTACCACTTCTCCGTGTCGCAAATTGAGACCATGTTTGCACTTCAGGGCGCATGTTATTTTGTCTTTTCATTTGGAGCCCTTGCTGGCCAATTAGAAGTTGGAATTGAGCATCCCAATGGCGGCCATTGTCAGCCTAGGCTTACCTGTAAAAAAGGTGGATCCTCTGGTGGCGGAGGAACCAGTTGTTTGCCCCTCGGCTGTTTGGTCACCACTGTTCCGGAAGACTGGAGACTGATTTCAGTCTGGATCCATGATGCGCAGAGAAAGAGAAGGAGAGATTCCAGCTATTTCTTTGACTATTTAAATCATTTGACCTTGAGAGTCAAAATGCGTGGCTGAGGTATTTTTTATTCCTGATCTTTATCACGATGGTTGTGATCTTCTTTCTCTTGCGCATAGGCCCAGCACTGCAGATTGTCATTCCAGAAGAGCTGTTTTTTTTGGGGGGGGCGGCGTGCCATGTGCTGAAACCCCACAGTTCCAGCAATATAACTGCAACATGGACCGGCCCAGCAAATGCTGTTTCAGTTACGTCCCAGACTAGTTTATTTTCGCAACATCTTTGGTACAGTTTTAGATGCTCACCAGCTGTTACCCAATATTGAAACCCAAGAGCCGCATCTTTTCCCAGTTTCAAGCCGAAACCTACGGGAAACCATGGTTTTGACCCCGAATTGTCCCAACTCGAACCAAAATCTATAGGAAACCATGATTTTGACCACCACAATTTCCTAATTCCAACCA